>BLKR01002730.1:0-180797 GCA_011170035.1 Teleogryllus occipitalis
AAACATTTTCTCAACTTTTCGCTTTCCAAATAGTAGAACTGAAATAATATTTTAAGAATATTAAAAAAGGAGGCTAAAACCTTGTCCTAAATAACAATTTTTATTTAAAAATTTGGAACCGTTTTTAAAAAAATGACGTTAACCGTTACTGAAAATGCGAAATTTTAAGCTCTTTTTCACACGAATCAACTGAGTTTTCGCAAAACTATATTGGAAGTAATTTGAAGAACTTCTACTCCCAAATACAATGTAGCAATATGACGATTATGTCAAATGCACCCTATTCGATGACATAAACGCCATATTGCTCCATTCTTTTGTTTTTCAAAAGTCACAAAAATGTAATTTTTTTTATTTGTCTCTCACGTCGGTAATATTTGCATTAGAGCCAATTTCATCACATAATTAGATTTATGAATACATGTGCTTTAAATAATGTCAAATAAAGTTTCGCAAAAACTCAACAGTTTTCTGTACGAATGAGCTAAATGTTGGCATTTTCAGAAACGCTCAAACGCGATTTTCTAAAAAATTACTCCAAATTTGTTCTTCAATTTTTTCTAATATATAGTGATAACTGCACTGTTTAACATTGACGTAAAGTTCATTTTGGTATGTAGTAATGTTTTTTTCAAAAATTACATAAATGTAACTTTTTTGAAATATTTCTCACACCGTTAATACTCACATTTCAATCGATTAGTATACATTATTACATTTGTGAGTGGAAGTACTTCAATGGACCTCAAATCAAAAGATTTTCGAAAATTAAATATATTCCGGTGAAAAAGAGATTTAAATTTCGCATTAACAATCATACTTAATCACCATTTTCTTAACAACGGCTTCAAAATTTTCCATGAATATTTCTATTTAGTACGAGAATTTTTCTTCTTTAATATTATTGTAAAAATATTTCGGTTGTACTATTAAGAAAGCAAAAAGTTGAGAAAATGTGAAAAAAATGTACTTTGTGCGGCGATAGATGGCAGCTGTCCAGAGAATGGAGTCATACCTTAAAACCAGTCCACACCAAGGAAATTAGAAAAATTTACTACAAAAAAGTCTGTGCCATTCTGTAGCACCTCTTGTTCTCTATTGTTCCACGCAAACATTTTCACACATACTAATGACGTTCCGTGGATTCTAGAGGTCGTTATCGATGATTGTTAATTAGAATATAAAGTCACCTCTAGGATTTTTAATTACTCGAGAATAATCCGGGTCACAATGAATGAATCACGAGTGAATGCTTCACATATGCAATTCATGCAATTGCCGGATATCACGTCATATCCTGAATGCATACAGGATGATTAAGTCCTCGTTACTCATACGCCAGGACCTTATTCAATATGTAAAATACAAACTGAGTTTCTCAAAATTGTATTCTCTTTGACATTTAGTTTTGCAAAAAATTACTTTGAACTTTGAACTATGCGCTTGTGCTCGTGTGACACAGGTTACGGCAAGTGAGCGAGCCGCTTAACCTCTGGTTAGAGCTCTCCACTTCTCTGGAAAACACAGATGCTAATACTATTCGAGCAACCCAGGAAGCCAAGAAAAATAGCGCGCGAGGTCAAGACATAACAGTCCTTTACCTGGCGAACAAATGATGCGGACAGATTACAACTTTTCCATTTCCAGCGGGTGCAGCTTTTGCTTAGATACTGAAAAAGTCGTTTCTTAGATACTGAAAAGTTCTTTAGGCATTTCCTGCGCAAATGCAATGAAAACCAGAAATTTCATTCCTTGGTCAGTTGAAACGTGTTTTACAAGAACTGGGACCAGAGGCGTAGCGTGGAATTTCTAATAGGGGAAGCGGCATATTCTGTATTCAACCTAAGTCGTTGACGGGTGATTCGAGCTAGTTAAAAGTACTTTGTTAATGGAACCTTTCATGGAATATTTCTTGATAAAAGTATTTTTATTCTCAGTATTGTTATTAGAAAATAAAATACTATAGAATAGATTCTTTCATCCTTTTTGTACTTGGAAGTATTTTTTCATTTTTTTACTTGTCAATAAAGCCACCCATTAAATAAATCTCTATCATGGGAATAGAACGAGATGACGTTCTGGAGAGATGTTTCGTCAGGAATTTAGAATGATCTGTTTTATTATAAACATTATTTATCAAATAAACATAAATCCTGCGTCATGTGTTGCACAAAACAATTCTGCTGACACATGGCCATCACACTACAGTGAGTCCTGATAACAGGACAATCTGGAAACCTCAATGCTAATTTTCTCATAAAAGAGCAGGTTCTTTACTATTCCTTATTACATGGTAGCTTCCCTCAAGAACGTCTTTGTATATGATAAAAAAGTCCCAGTAACTGTGCAATCCTGTGTAAATATGAATTTTAATCATCTTAACGAACAAAATATCCCTAAATCACGCAGGATCATGCTGCTCCTTTATATCCATTTCTTCCACGTTTCTAAATTTTGAGTCATATTGGAAGGTTTAATCAGGAAAAATCAAAGTGATGTGTATTAACTTTTATATTTAAACAACCACATTTTAAAGTGCAGTTCAATTCATCTTGGTTTTCGTGCATATACATCAATGACATCGTTAAAAAACGATGGCCTTATCATGTCTAAAAGCTGACTCTCAATATTCAATTAGGACAAACTAGAAAGCTTTTCATCATCACTGTGAATTTCGAAGATAGTTTTGTACTCTCCGGAGAGCAGAAAATGATCTCTCCGCCGACGCATTTGTAGCTGGCATAGTCAGAATCAAAGCGGTCAGAATATAGGTTTGGGGAAAGACGTATTCTAGTTTATGATGCTTGATATAGTCATTTAATTTATTGACACTCTTGGAACACACTACCAAAATATATGGCAGTGAGCTCACTTCTCAGTCGCGCAGAGTCGAAATGCTTTCCACGAGTCAGAATGAGGAAAAATATATTAAAATAAATTTAAGAAAAAAATGAATTCAAAGTCTTTCAAAAGATTAAAATGGCCACGAATAGAGCATACAGTTTCAGCGTCACTTGAATTTTCAATGATTGACGCAAATAATTCCTGCAGATCAGTGGTATGAGTTTTTACAAGTCTGCTGGTGAAATTCCAACGCGTGGGTCAGCTGAGAGCAATTGCTTTTTCACCCCAGCAATTGCTTTTTCAATCCGCCTAGAGGCGAAAATATTCGCACTTCCTTAACACAGCAAGCAGATTGTCCTAAGACTAAATTTACTTTGTGGGCATAACAATGTTCAGATTGCTTCTTTACAAATTTTCTTTAATGTGGCCTGAAGTCCAGCATGTTCCCCTGCTATAACAGCTGCGCCGTCGTATGTTTGTGCAATTACTTTTGTTTCGCACTTGTATGCGCTAATAACGCCGTTTGGTTGTTCTAATAATCCAGATGCGGATCTGTCTTTGCTGCAGTCAGTGAAATGCAAGAACGCCATTCTTTGAAACGTACTGCAACACGCTTGTGAATTGCGATTTCATGGTCACATTAGTCGTTTCATCAAATATTAACGCCACAAATTGAGCCTCATTAATTTCCTTTTCAATTTCCCTGCGCATAACTTCCGCACCTGCCGCGATTATATCATTCTGAACGTCAGGAGATATCTCACGAAACACGTCGTTGCTTTCAATTGGAGCCAAGAGCTCAGGATTATAATTACTCAAAAATTTAAGAATTTCAATATAGTTGCTTCGATTATGAGACTCGACAGTTTCATTATGTCCGCGAAACGCCAATCCCAGTTTTCTTCAGACAAACCACACTAATAATATGAGTCAACATTCCACTGTTCTTTTTAACTTCGTTGTGACGTTGTACAGACAATCGAAACTACTCACTGAGACTGCATTCAATTCTTTGATTTCCAAACTATATGAATTATCTTAGGGATAGGATGTGAGAAACTTAAGTTTCATGGCGAGCCTGCGCCTTGTGAATATTGTGATCATTGAATCGTCGTTGCGTTGCCATTGAATTCTCCTTAGAAAACTATAAACATGGCCAACAATACTTTATTGGTGTTTCTGCACCCACTTATCCACGGAACATTCTCGTATATTTGTGCCCGGAAATTTCGTACGAAATTCTTCTCCCTTTCGAACGACGCTCACTACGAAGTTCTGGTGTAGGTTTTCCAGTCGCAATAACTTTTTATTTCCTCAAAAGAAAGGGTTGAAAGTGCATTTTGCTTTAAATGTTCAATTGCACATCCACAAGCGGAGACGGTGATGCTCCATCACCACCGTCCGAACTAGCGACGCGGGGTGCAGCCGCAGCCCCTTCCATCATGCTCTGGGAGAGCCGGCCCGCAGCGCGTCCGTCTGCCTACAGTAACCTATGCAAGGAACACGTTCGAACAGTCACGGAGGAATCTCCAAAATTAAAAACAAAATGAAGTTGTCTATGAACACTGATACTTACATGTGCCTTGATGCTTGGTTCACGCTTTATTCACAGTTCAATAGTCACGTTTCAACCACAGACCTTGACAACTAAAACAACAACTTCCCTCCCAACGAAGGTCTCCTAAGGGCTGCGCGTCTTGTAGCCTCGCACAGGGCACACAAAATTTCACGCGCCGTCTGCCCTATTCGAACAATGATAGCCTCGCTGACAATCCCTCTGGCGAGAGATATACGAAGAAAACGCGAGAAATACAATTCATCAAATATCGTCAAATTTCCCTGCCGAAGGAGAGATTTTGCCTGCGCGTACGCCACGACGAAAAAAAATATTTCTGAGCGGGGGTTTCCGTCCAGAATTACTGTCAATAGACCAGTAAATATTTATAATTTAAGCAATAATTGTTCTAACGTTTGGCAATAGATGTGTAACTCCTGCCAAACTGCTATGTTGAGATGTTCATTTCAGGAACAATTTGCGGATCCTTCCCGGCCGTTCTAAAGCATATATCGAATTTGTTTATAAAATTATAAATTTTTGCAGAAATTGTTATAGAATTTGGAATAGTAATTGTTATAGAATTTGGCCGGCCAATTTTTGTGAGGGCGAGGGTACATAAAAAGAGACATGTTAAAATATGGAGCCTTCACTTTCGGTTGTTGGTGGGGAATGGAATTTCAATCTGTAGCTCAAAGACCGGAGGTATAACTCGATGTCACCACAATCTTTACAGTTTTGGTAATTTGCTACCATTCGCTCCACTTGCCTTTGATTAATTTTGTATACTTTAGTTATTGGGTGTTTAACTCGTACACGGCCTGCTAACAAGTGCATGATGAGAACTTCGTTATTCCTCTGAATTCTTTGTAGGTGTTCTAAATATTTCCAGATTGAAACATGATTAGAGACGATCATTTTCTGGAATTTTGAAGTAATATTCCTAGAACTTGAAGTAATATTTCGGTTGTACTACTAGGAAAGCAAAAAGTTCATGAAATGTAAGAAAAATGTACTTTGGGCGACGATGGGCAGCTGGCCAGAGAATGGGGCAAGACATTAAAGCCAGACCTCACCAAAGAAGTTAGAAAAAATTGGTACGAGAAAGTCTGTGCCATTCTGTAGCACTTCTAGTTTCTCACTCCTTTAATATTCTTTAGATAGTAGGCAATAATAGTAACAGGGGACAATATTTAATGTAATATTTAGGCTACCTTTTTGATATATTTAAACAATGGAAAAAATTTTTTAAATATTGAATAGTGTGAATGCAAAAGGAAATAGTTCACTTTTTCCTTTTGCAATCATGAATAACTTGGTATACTCTATAACCGAGCCCTGTATGAACAACGAGGACTGAATCACCTTGTATGCTGAGACCAGCGTTAGATGAATAGGAAAATTGAAGAAACAGTCTAGTACCGATTTAAGGAAGTGCAGCATGTATTAATTGAAGACAACAAAAAACACAGATACAGAATCCAAAGTAAACAACACAAAAAAGATAATCTTTAATGCTAGATTACTAATTTATCACGTAAGAAATATGAATCATAATTTATATATGTGTGTAGACCAGATGCAAAAGCCGCTAAATGCATTTCTTGTCGATTTTGAGTTGGGCAGACTGCTGTATTTTTTTCATCGCCTACAGGATAAAATAGATTTCAAGGTGCAAATCTTCCACCTAGGGAGTACGTTACCTTGAGGTTGGTGTTAGAGCTTGAGTACCCCTGTGATTCGGAGAGCTATGCTGGCGGTAGCGTAGCTACTGGCAGGGCCTCCCTTGCCGGACAGATCAAAAGGGAGGGGTTAGACGAAGAAGTACTCCAGAAGAGGACTGGGGTGCAAGAAGAGAACATCTTGTACAGTGCGATGAAGAGGATCTTGAAATGACGGAGATGACCTCGAAGATTTAGGCAAAACTCCTAGCCTATATGTCTACCTAGGGATGAACACGGGTATGATCTCGCCAACGGTAGTAGGATATTCCTAAAGAGATCTGGGTAGAAGGAGCTCGATGGCACGGTACAGCCAGCCTCCAAGGAGAGTAAACCCCCTAAAAAATTCTGATCCTCCTAGTAGGAGGTTGAGACGATTGGCCAGCTCATCGTCCATGTAAAACGCTATGTAAATGCTAAAAGGCCTAATAATGAGAAAACGGACGGCAACCGGAGACGAATTAGGCAAAGGAAATGGATAATGAATATTGCAACATGGAATACTCAAGGTCTGGGAAATAAGGTTAAGGAGGTAATTAAAGAACTTCAAGATTTAAATGTGGATATTGCAAGTTTAAGTGAGATAAAGAAAAGGGCTCGGGTATAGAAGAAATTGGACCCTATGTTCATATATGGAGTGGAGTACCAGAAGATCAGAGGGGTAGTGAAGGGATTTCCATAGCCATAAAAAATAAGCACAGAAACCATATTAAAAGTTGGGAAGCTATAGACGAGAGGCTGATTAAAGAAAATTTGGAAAAAAAGAATACAAAATGACGATTCTTGGAGTGTATGCGCCGAATGAAAATGAAGATACTAGTATTTTTAGAGGAATTTTATCCAAAAATGGATGGGGTAATCAGTGAATGTGGGGTAAATAGAGAACTTATTTTATTGGGCGACTTTAACGCTAGAGTGGGAAAATCTGAGAGCTCAAAAATTGTTGGATAACATGGAGAAGAGGTGGAAAATTCGAATGGAAGAAGATTGATTTAACTATGTGAACAGCATGAACTTACAATTAGAAACGGTCACTTCCATCATAAAGATAAGCGTATGTTCAATTGGAAAGATAAGACAAGAGGAAGGTCTGTGATCGATTACGTAATCACTAGACAGTATTTAACTGGTAGAGTAATAGATGTCTGGACACACAGAGGCCCTGATATATCATTATCTAGTGAAGGACAAAATAATGTTCCACCTATAAGACAAAAAGAAATAGAGATCAGAGATCATAAGGAAGACAAAAATGTAAATAAAGGAAGTAGAAAATATAATATAGAGGGTCTATCACAACCCAGTATAAGATATTTATTTCAAAACAGATTGGATAATTTACTGAATGAAAACATAGTGGAATAAAATAAGGAGATATATGAACTCCTCAAAGATAGTCTACATCAAGCATCTAAAGAAGCGCTTGGAGAAATACCAGTAAATAAGAAAAAGAGAGGGAGGAGCTATTGGATTACTCAAGACCTGGAGTGGGAAACAGAGGAGAAGATGAAGCACGAAAAACGGTTGAGTACCCAGAAAGCGGAAAGTATGGAGGAATATAAAATCCAATGAAATAGAGTTAGAAATATGATAGAGAAAGAAAAACAACAATCGTGGGAGCGTAAATGTCAAGAAGTAGAAGTGTACATAGGTGGAACTAAAACAAGCGAAATTTAGAAGTTCATAAAACAGGTCAAATCTCCCCAAATGGAAAAAGTTCCCATACAAAGTATATCTGTGAGTAAATGGGAAGAATACTTTAGAAAATTATTAAATGAAGGAAGATCAGAGTTTCTTGGAACTATAGAGAAGGAAAAATATCTCCGGCTAGAGAACTTACACCAACAGACGAGAGGGTTAAAAGATATATCAAAGAAATTAAAAGGCGGTAAGTCTCCGGGTCCAGGAGAAATCCTAAGCGAATTGATCAAGAATGGAACATCAAAGCTAGTGCGTATAATTACGAAGCTAATTAATAGGTATATAAATCAAGTCGATATACCAGAAGACTGGAGAATGACATATATAACACCAATATATAAGAAAGGAAGGAAAGACATGTGTGAAAATTATAGAGGATAGCATTGACAAACACGTTCAAGTAAGATATATAGAAGAATGTTAAGAGAATTAATAGAAGAGGAATACAAGGAGTACGAAGAAGAACTAAGTGGTTTTAGAGCGGGTCGATCTTGTATAGATAACCTGTTTTGTTTGTCTCAAGTGATACAAAAGAAATGGCAAACAGGGAAAGAACTGTATATGGTCTTCCTTGATTTAGCAAAGACCTATAATAGTGTGCCAATCATAAAGTTACCGGAAGTTATGAAAATAGTAATGTAATAAAATCTTAATAAATGCGGTGAAGCAATTGTATATAAATCAAAAGGGAAAAGTAAAAGTTGGAAAACAGATGTCCCAAACATTTCCTATATCAAAAGGGCTACGGCAAGGATGCTGTTTGTCACTTACCCTCTTTAGAATATATGTTAATACGGCGTTACAGGTATGGAAAAGAAAATGTCCTGGGATGGGAATAAACTTGATGATAACACAACACTATACCCCATAATTTGCTGGTGATCAGGTGCTGATGGCCCAAGAACAGGAAGATCTTGAAAATACGAATTGGACGATAAATGAAGAGTATGAGGAATGGAGAATAAGCCTCATCCTAGAAACAGATAGTTAATAGGACACTAGGTAATACACATGACGTATTGACCATGAAAACCGGTGAAATAAGATCAGCGGAGGACATAAAGTACTTGGGAACAACATTAGGGAAACATGATTTTTATGGAAAGGAATATGAAACCCGACTCATTAAAGGAAGAAAAAACTTAGTAGCCAGTGATCTGGGATCCAAATATAAGCACGAAAACGAAAATTAGAATATATAAATGTATGAATGAAAGTGTAATATTGTATGGAGCAGAAATATCGCAACTTCAAGAATAACAGAAAAGAAAATTGAGCCTTGGAAATGGATTTCCTCGGAAGAGCGGCAGTAATGTCTAGAAGGGAAAGAATTAGAAATGAACGGGCTGAGAAGATAATTAATCTGCCACATGATATTACAGAGGAAATTGAAAAGAAACAACTCACTTGGTATGGTCATGGATGAGCGAATAGATGAGAAAAGACTCCCCAAAAGATCATTTGAATGGTAACCAAGCGAAAGGAGAAAACGAAGAAGACCAAGACCAGGGTGGAACGACCAGATCAGAGAGATAATCGAGAAGTGGAAATTACCTCCTGATTCCTGAAAGAAAAGAGAAGACTGGAAAAGAAGATTAGGCGCCGGAAGACCGAAGTAGCGGTTAAGAAATCGGCAAGAAGAAGAAGGTGCAGAGCTCGCTATAAACAATTGAAAATGGTGAATAAAATCATGTTCTGTTGCAACAGCTGCTAACTGCTCGTTGTCTTCGGGTGCGAAGCCCACTGTTTGCAAAAGTCACCAAGTTCAACAGGCATGGCGTTCGCCGTGCCATGTCCACGCCAACACCATGGCGTCAGCGACGCCAACACGTGGCGTCGCCATTCAGTAAATTTATAAAATTCCATTTACCTCTACTCGGAGTCCTTTTATTTTATTCTGGAACAACCATGTTGTACTGTTTCCGTTTGGCGTTGTTTACATCGAATTTTTTCCTCGTGAAAACTGTCGATTCTTCGTTCTAGTGAAATTCGTTTGAAGGTGCTCGAAAACTCGAGTCGCCCCTGCTACTGCCAACCCTCAGAACAAGGAAAAAGCCGGAAGTGCTTTTGGGCTGATGCACTGTTGAGGTCGATGTCACTTAAAAGCAAATTTCAGTCTATTAATTTTCTACAATTTTTGTCGTTTTTAACTGAGACACAACTTTCCGCCAATGTTTTTCCTTTTCTAAAAGTTTGGCGATGTTTTCTTAAGACACAATTTGGAGCTTATTTTATTTTCTACAATATCTTGTCATGTCGAAAGCATCCTGGTGTATTTAAAAAAACAAGAAATAGTGTTAAACATTCATTTTTGTTCTTTTCGACGTTAACACTTACGAGGGCGCGCGGCGTGCAGAGTACGCTACGCTGCATTACTGAGCTTTTCTTTCCTAAAATTTCCATAAGCCGGAAAAGCCGACACAAAATACCCTACCACCAGTTGTAGTTCTGCCGCTTGTGAGTCAGTATGTATTTTATTTGTGTTGGGTAAGCTGTGTGCGATCTCTTTCACTTTTCCCGTGCGTCTAGGCATACTCTGTACTGTACGCGGCGCGCCTTATGTAAATAATTTTTAATTTTTAAAATAGAAAGTACGCGTAGTGCTCTTCTAGGTACAAGGTTTGGGATGGAATCTCATTTGGAAGAACAGATCAACGACAATTCGTCAGATAATGAACCAGAAAATGTACGCATGTCCGATCATGTCAGGAAATCTGAAGAAGACAAACGCACATCATGCTACACTAGTAGTAGCGATTGCGACGCGTTATCTAAAAACAGCCAAGAATATAATAATTTTCAACCACAATAGATCGTGTCGCAAGAAACAATTACAAGAAATTAAAAAGTGGAAAAACACGCCCTTGATAAGCAAATTTTCTAGAACACACAAAAAAAATATTTTGAAGAAAATTATTCCCGCCCCAATAACTAAAGTGGCTAATAATGTGAAAGACGAACTCCCTGCATTCATCACTTTCGTAGACATTTCAGATGAAATAGTTTTGTACACGAATAAACACATCATGCAAAAGAAACTTTCTGGCAGGCTGGAATCTTGTAAATTTTTCAACTATTTTTTGCCTACATTTTTGTTTACTTTGTTCAAAATAATTTTGTAAGGTTTAAATGTTCAAATAAAATATTTTAATGTAATAAATACGATATTTTAAAGTATTTAGTTACATTATAGTTGCCATACATCAAGCAAATAAAATAGTGCACTCTATACGCCGCTCGCCCATTTACGCATTACTCGCACGCCTACTTAAGGGTTCAGTAAGTCAGTTTTTCCTGATAAAGTAATATCACGTTCGTATTTTTATTAGTCAATTTTGTAGAATTTTCAGCCTTGTATTTGAAGTAAACTTTTCTATTTATATTCGCAATAATTAAATTACCATTTTTGCCAATTCCTAATACATCACCGAATTTTTGCCATTTACCATTCATAACAGATCACCCAATAGCGGGTTTTGCTACCATATGTTTGTTTCGTAATTAGATCGATACGTTTGCAAAACTCGCTAACTGCATAAATCGGGTGAAAAAAACACGAAGTCAATATTTGACTCTAGATTTTAACGTATAAAGCATAAACGGAGATTTCAGCCATTAATATTGATTACTTTAATCAGCCATTAATACTGAATACAAATTACGTTTACTCATTTAAATTAATTTTACTCATTTAAAAAAAAATGAATGCTTTAATTTCAATAGTTTGCATGGGACGAATTTTTCGCGATTATCTCAGTTTCCCTTATCATACAGTTAGCAGCTTTTGTAACTAGGCTACTTGTATTCAGTAATTTAAATGGTTGAACTGTAATGTACAGTTCAACCATGTAACATTGTGAAACAATGTTGAAACAAATAACTCTTTTTAATTACCTACTTAACTCTAACTATAAGATAGTTAAATAGTTAAAAGTAATTCTCCACGTAGATAAACAAATTAAACATCAAAATTTCCATTACAGATAATGAAAAAATATGTTCAATGTTTAATAAAATTCTTACATTTCTCAAGCCACACTTTCATAAATAAATATTTATTTCACAAGCTTCCGTAACAACTGACCTTAGCTATCAATGTCACAGTTCACTTTGAAATATTCCCAGGTAAAATTAACATTGAGGTCGTGCAGCTTTCTTAACTTTCGCAATAACGGATCAGTGTTACTACATCCTTTACGACACCTTGATCTACGCTTAGAGCTTGCTAAATAATTAGGTAGATTTAGTCAACTTGTAGGCTGTGCGGTAACTCACAACGCCGACCCTCGTTGTCCAGAGTTTCTTTTGACAAGACACTCAGTTCGCATTATTTATTATTTTTTATTTATTTTACGTCAAAAAACAGTTAAAACTGCGTATGGCGTGCTATGGGGAAAAGTGAATTGTGTGCACATTTTCAAAATTCTGTGATCCGTACACTTAGTCATATACTACTTGAATTTTGAAAAAAAAAATAGGATGTTTATAAACATAAGAAAAAGTTCTTCGCGTCGTATAATTCGCTTTCAGTTAATTTAGATGAATGTGTATTACCTTGAGTTCAATTTTATACTTCTTTTGCAGAATTTAATATTATCACAAGAATCAGTAAATTTATAGAATTCCATTTACCTCGTTTCGGGGTTCTTTGATTTGATTCTGGAACAACCACGTTGTACTGTTTCCACTTCGTGCTGCATACGCCGATCTTTTTCCTGTTGACGTTCACTGACAAAATGGCCGATTCTTCTAGTGATATTCGTTTGAAGGAGTTCGAAAATTTCCCGATTGGCTGTTTCCTTTCAGGTATGGAATTTTTCATTAACAGCTCCTCGCGCGGTGCCCCCTATCCGTCCCTTATTGAAGCGAAGCAGAGGCCTCTGGCGCGAATTGAAAATTCCAGCGACATGGTGTAAAAAATTCGTGCTCTGCTCTTGTTGGGGTAACACCTCAGAGCGCTCCTCGCGACAAGCCGTCGCAGCTAATGAAAGTGTCGATCTAGAGATAACGTGCAGCAAGGCTAAGTGGCGTGAAATACGCAACTCGTTTGCAGTTATAAAGAACTGGCAGCTTTTCACTCAGAAAAGCTGTAGTTTTTCTTCATTGTTTGCATAATTAATGGAGAATGAAGCTGATCCATCTACGGGGTTTGTACTATCACAGACCCTTTTAACCCCACACAATGTAGACAACAACAATTGTTTCACCAGCAGTGCATGTTCCGCAAGATATAACCAGTGAATCGATGGATACAAGTGGTCAGGTAGCACAGAACTCGACCTCCGCCGAAGGCAACATGGAAGCGGGCTTCGCATCAGGTTCGCTGCACAGCGAACAGTCGTCGCCATCATCATCAGGAAACCCATTCACGAAAAAGGTCAGACAGTGATTTTGTTGATCCACATTAAAATAAAAAGAATAGTATCGAAAAAATTGAATGATTCGTTAGATCCCAGTCAATATAACTAAAATTGACCACAGATTTGGTGTATTACGCGATGGTGTAACTTCTCCAGAAACCAGTTGTTTTCAATACGTCAGTGAAAATCCAAGTGAACAAACGGATTTATCGGCTAAAATACCCCCAATTTTCGTATCAAATATCTCCAATTCATACAGTTTCATCAAGGAACTTAAAAATAAAGTGACTTGTGATTTTGTAGCAGACTTAAAAAAAAGTGCAAACTCCATAACAGATTTCCGTAAACTTATTAAATACCTCATAGAAACAAACAGAAGCTTCCATTCTTACGACCCTTCAAATAAAAAAATTCAGTTGTGTTCAAAAATCTGCATATCCTATCAGAACTCAAACTACGTCATCCATCAACTATAAAAATTACGAGACTGCAAAAAGATTACATTCCAATTCCGGTAGTTGCGGCCGAGTTTAGAGGCAATGAACCTACAGAAACAATTCTCAAAATCACCCAAATATGCAATCATCGTGCGACCACAGAAAGACGTCAGAAACCTAAAGGGCCCATCCAATGCCACCGATGCCTAGACTACGGACACCCGAAAAACAACTGCAACCATGTCATTAACTGTGCATACTGGTCTGGAAATCATTATTCAGTGATGTGTCCGCAAAAAAAATGATATACCGTTTCGTGCTAACTGCAATGGTAATCATAAGGGTGATATCAGAAACGAATCGTGCTCATATTATAAAAAAATCATTGGACAAAAAAATAGTGACCAGTTTCAAAACAGTAGTAATGAAATGCACTATCAACCCAAATCCTAACCTCCAAATTTACCTCGCACTTCCTTTCCGGATTTACCACTAACTCAAACCATCCCGAATTTTCCACATCAAAACAATCCCAACCCAATCTCTTCAAATTAACAAAATCAACCATGCAATTGCATCCAATCATCTTTTCACTTAAACAATAATTCCAGCAACAATATAATCGACACAATTATAAATTACATCACCCCTGTATAATAAATTTCATCAACTCGCTAATACATTCTTTAATTTCAACCATTCAACATTCAGTCACATAATATTTAAGTAATAATCATGCCAGGTCAAACCAATAAAAGTTTAATTATCATGAATTGGAATGCAAGCAGCATCCAAAATTTAAAAAAAAAATTGAATTTGTTCATATCTGGCATCATTACCAAATTGGCATAGCATGTGTCACCGAATCACATGTGTAATAAATAAAAACAAACTCTTCATCCCCATTACATAATCTACAGAAATGATAGAAATGAAACAAAAGCAGGCGGAGTATTTATCGCAATATCATCTTACTTCATGTATTACCAAGTTGACATTCCACAGGCACCAGGTATAGAAATTGTAGCAATACGCAGAACACTAAATAGCCAAACAATTACCATAATAGCAGCTTATAAATCTCCCTCAGCAAAAATCAAAGAAGCTAATCTAATTACCCTATTTAACTCGAACGAAAAAAACATTATTACTCGGGGATCTTAATGCCAAGCATGTAAGCTGGGGCTGCCACACCAACAATAAAGATGGCAAGATCCTTGCCCATATCATAACAAACAATAACTTGAAAATCATCACAACAATAGACCCAACATATTACCCACATGATCGAACACGTAAACCATATATATTGGACTAGCTGACCCGGCGAACTCGTTCCGCCTTAACAGAGAACTCCGTTCCGCCCAAACATACGAAAACCCGCGAAATCACACGAAAACGTGCGAAATCACGCGAAAACATGCGAAATCACGCGAAAACGTGCGAAAACGTGCAAAAACGTGCGTTCTCACACAGGAACGCTGTCGAACGGGATAAACAGTATCCTATGTCCGTCTCCTGGCTCTAAGCTTCCTGCTCACCAATTTTCAGCCAAATCAGTACAGCCGTTCTCGAGTTATAAATAGTGTAACTAACACGACCTTCTTTTATATATATAGATATAAGTATAACAAACACAGACATAAAATTTCACACCACCACAGTGTCCGAGCTAGATTCTGATCACATCTACGTAGTGATATCAGCACAAAAGTTAGCTCCACAACATGCAACCGTACTTAAATCAAACACCCTAAAAATCAACTAGAGAAAAATTCAATAAATACTAAGAAATAAAAGCTCACAATTTAAAATATTAAATAGTCCTGCCGAAATCAATCAGGCTGTATCACACATCAATATGCTAACCCACTCTACCATCCAAGTAACACAACTAAATACATCACCTAATACCCATAGTAATAAACATAAAACATTATCATATGATGTACTGAATGCAATCTCAATAAAAAAATTAAACAAAGAGACTGAAATCAGCTAAGAACACCGAACTTAAAATCAGTACTAAATTTAATCACAAAAGTAGTTAAAAAAAACTTAAATACAACAACCAACAATACCAAGCATTAATATCTTCACTCCATGCAAACAACTCTTTATGGCAATTCACTAACAGAATACTGAAAAAGAAAAGCACGATACCACCAATTAACACTTCAACAGGTAAAGCATATACATTCGTTGAAAAATCCGAAGAGCTGGCATCCTACTTCTCATCAACGTTTATAAGCAACATCTCAAAACCACACCCTGAACATTAAATAATACACAACAGCAACAAAGAGATATACTACGGCCCACATCATACATCACAACATACATCACATCATACATCACAATATACATTTCACCAATCCAGCTGAAATTAACAAAATAATTAAAAAATTACCCTCCAGGAAAGCACCCGGCCACGACAACATAATATCTTAGTGAAAACCTACCTCCCCCTGCAATAGCATATATAACTAACATTTACAATTATTGCCTTAGAATAGGTTATTTTCCTCAATCTTGGAAGCATGCATTTAAGCATGCAATCTATCAGTAATTCACATTGCCAAACCCAAAAAACTCATGCCGATACAAACAGCTACTTTATTTATATATACGTTTACTTTCCACGTCATCCAAAAGTTTTGAAAAAATATTTCTCAAAAAACTAAAGAACACTTACAGGTAACCAAAGCCATACCGAAGGAACAATTTGGATTCACTGAAAAACTTTCTACACTACACCGACTCCTCCGCATTGCCGTACATCTTTATTCATTTCAAAATAATATCACACAGCAGTTTTCATCGACATAACACAGGGGTTTGATCGGATCTGGCATGAAGGTCTCATATACAAAATAAAAAAAAATAAGCACACCGCATTATATCCAGTCAATCATTCAAAGTTTCATCAGTAACATAACCTTTTCAGTAAATGTAAACAACCACCATTCCAACCCAAGACAAATCTTAGCAGGACTGCCCCAAGGATCACCCCTACGTCCTACTTTATTTAATTTATTTGTTGCAGACATTCCCAAACTAAACGACATCCACATTGCACAATTTGCTGATGATACATTTTTTTATAACTCCGGTCTTTCATTTACTGATTGCAGCAATAAAGTTCAATTGTACCTGAACCTAATAGACAGCTGGGCTTCAAAATATAAAATCCAACTCAATCCAACCGAAACGACCGCCAAGATCTTTACACTCTGTCCACACTAACCCCCGCGACCACTAATGCTACACAATACAAATATCAACTGGCTGCCTCTCAATAAAGCAGTCAGATACTTACGACTGAACATGGACACAAAACTCAATTGGAAGCAGCATATAGATGCCAAAATCACTCAACCCAAAATCAAATTAGTACAGTTAAAGCCGTTAATACACAGATCCAGCCCATTATCATACAATTCAGCATTACAAATACACAAAATAATAATAAGACCCTTGCTACTATAGGCCTCCCCAATCTGGTTAAATACAGCAAAAACCAAACAAAGGAAACTTCAAATAATACAATATCAATTTATCAGAATTATTTCAAACACTCCCTGGTATGTCACCAACAAATACACTCAATAGACTCAGTTACATACCACCCTGAATAAAATTACATTTGTGTAATTTTTTAAAAAGACAAAAGTATTCACCAAAATGAATTTTACGTCATTTTAAACTGTGCCATTACCACTATCCCCTGGAAAAGTTTGGAGAAAAAATTAGGAGCCATTTTTGAGAAAATGGCGTTTGAGCGCTTCTGAATAGCATAATTTTAAGCTCATTTTAACAGAAAACTGTTGAGTTTTCGAGAAACTTTATTTGACATTATTTAAAACTCCTGTACTTACAAATACAATAGTGTGAAGAAATTGCCTCAAATGCAAATATTACAGACATGAGAGACAAATCAAAAATGTTTTTGTAATTTTTGAAAAAACAAAGAATAGAGCAATATGGCGTTTACGTTATCGTACAGACTTGACTTGCCACTAACCCTACCAAAAATTTAAAGGAAAAATTTGGAGCCATTTTTGAGAAAATTATTTTTTGTTTTTTAAATTGCAAATATTGCGCGCTCTATTGCACGAAAACTACTAAAAGTGTCAAAAAATCTACATGACCTCAATGAAAGAAATATTTATAAAGAACGAATTTTATTTGAAGGAAAGATCTCTATCTTCGAATTTATAGTTGTATAAAGACATTGAAAAAATTCAAACTTTTGCAATTTTCGAAAATTCAGTTAATTGTGAAATTCGGAGCCATGCCACCTTTATAAGAGTATTTTACTCTATTTATGCAAGAAATTTAAAGGAAAATTTTGGAGTCGTTTTTGAGAAAATTTCGAAAATGTCCCAATGGCTTCATGTAAAGTATCCCCAAACATTAATGAATGTTTCTCGAAATCGCAGAGCTTTGTCTCAAAGCTGATGGACTGAGGTTTCTTCAATTTGAAAAAATCGTACGAATAGTTTAGGCGCTAGTTTTCTTCACATACACGAGACCGACAGACGGACGGACGTTTAGCTTACAATTGAATTTTTGGCAACGAGGACCCACAAAACTGGGATTCTGGCTACATTACGTGTTAGAGGATTATTTCTATTAATTTAGCAACTGGATTAATCCAATTTATCCTTATCAGGGCCCGGCAATGATTTTTTTCTGCCGAAAATTCGCCGTTTTTTCGCGCAGCATTACATAACTTTCTCTATAGTACGTACATTACTCTGTATATACGTATATGTTTGTTAATTTTGGAAAAGTTGGAAGCGACAACTGTTGTTGGCAATCGAAATAACCACAGGGATGCACCACAGGCTCTTCGTTTGTAATTTAATTTCACTTTTTCATGTTATAATTGAGTTTTTAATAATGCAAAAATGGCAATATTTCAATGTTACGTATCTGCTTTGAATAGAACGAAAAAGGATGTTTTGTTGTAACACCTCTAGTTTTGATTCGACATTTCGTGGGTGCTGACTGCTCAATATCTTTAGATACTGGAATGAATAGTATCAACATTGTAAACAGAGACATGATGGAAATAGAATTTTCTTTCCATAATAATCAAAGACAACTTCAGAGAGCAACTTAATTAAAATAATACGTACTTAAACCAAGTTATAAACGAGTGATGCTACCAAACACATACTTTCTCGAACTAGTGCCAAATGCACCACAATGTTATACTACTACATAAACCAGCTGAAGGATTTTCAACCAGGAAACTTTTTTCCTGCCCCAAGACCCGATCTCAGTTCCTCAGAGTTAACTTGTCGGTACTCATACCACTACTCTCCACAAGAGCCGTATTGATCGATCTCGGGCAGAGGCAAGGTAAATATCTGAATGTAAAAACAACATCAACAATCAAAACATACGTTAGAAACTCCTAAAACCTCCAGTTCGTTCAGCATGATCAGGGAATTTGAATTTTGGAGAAAATCGGCTGAACGGTTTTGGAGCTACAGTTGTCCATAAACTGACTGCCAGTTGTTTGGTTGATTGATAGAGAGTAATTCCGAATGCGCCAACTCCTAAGATCATTAGTCCCGAATGTGTAGTACATGTTTTTGCTCGGAAAGTAGCTATGATCTTCCCGCCCTGGATGGCTAAATCAAGGGTCGACCTACCGTCGGGTAGCGGGATTTTCCCCAACGAGGTGCCTCCCATCAAAGGGACTTGTCCCTTCTAGCTGGGACAAGCTATAAGCTTCCGACCGGTCTCCCGTCATGTGTGTAGTGCGGTGCATATAAGTGTGTGTAATTAGAGGGTAGGATAGAACAAGAAATGGGAATAAAAAATCGCGCGCGGTCTCTTTTGTAGTGTACTACCGCAGCATTCGCCTGGTGTTGATGAGAGAAACCATGGAAAGCTACCGATGAAAGCAGCCAGTTGACATAATTATTTTCCATACAGCAACAGGACTCGACATAGCTATCCGCCTAATATCGAAAATACTGCCATCTCAGTCATACACCTCAGTCAGTCAGGTTCTGCAGACCAATAACATTGGAATATACAAAGGAAATCAGCAAGCATGTTCTCCAGGAAAAATTAAACATCGAGAAAGAAATTCATGATCTCAGCGAAGTGAAAATTGTGCTTAGCAATGGACAGACTACAATAGTTTCATTTGTTCTGTATTTGACATTAATTGATGGTAAAATTTTAAACATAATAACAGGAAATAGATCTAGTCAAACCTGCCCCATTTGTGGCGCAAGTAAAAGAAGCGACAGAATTTGACGCACCTGAATTTTTGCCTAAGCCTAGTACTTTACAATTTGGGGTAAGCCCCCTACATCTTTGGTTAAACTTTTTGAATGTGTTCTGCACATAGCTTATAGAATAGATTTAAAAGTATGGCAAGTCAGAGGTGATGTAAATAAAAGTTTGTTGCTAAGACGAAAAAAAGCAATTCAAAAATTGTTTTTGGAAAAAATGCATCTTCATGTCGATAAGGTGAAAGATAATGGTTGCGGCTCGTCTAAAGACGGAAATACTGCACGACGCGCTTTTTCGGAGCCTGCAGTTTTTTCACGAATTACTGGTGTAAATGAAGACCTAATTCAGAGATTTAGGATTATCTTGTTAGCTATGTCATGTCAATACAGCATTGACCCTGAATTATTTGGCAAATATTGTACGGAGTCTGCTAAAATATACAGAAAAAACTATGATTGGTTTCCAATGCCTGTAAGTGTTCACAAAGTTATTCTTCATGGAAAACACATACTTCAGCATAGTATTTTGTCACTTGGATGCCTGGGAGAAGAAGCTTCAGAATCCAGAAATGGATTGTACAAAAAGGACAGAGAGACTCACGCAAGGCAAGACAGCAGAATCCACAACTTAACAGACATCTTCAATCGAGCATTGGAAACATCGAATCCCATCATTTCGACTGTCAGCCTCCAGAAAAGAGTCCAAAATAATAAGAAAAAGGAACTTCCACTTGAAATAATTAAAATGCTCATTTGTCCTGCACCAGAATCAAGTTCACATGAAGCAACTGAGAAAATATCTGATCTTGTTGATGTATCGGATGAGGATTCTATCGAGTAGATTCTTTCTAGTGATCAGAGTGAACATTACTTAATATTAATAATATGAAAGATGTCTATTTCTTTCACAACAATATGAACACTTGGTAAATGAAAATACAGGTGAATAGTTTCATAATAAAAGATTTTATGGGAATTTTTAATTCCTACCTTTTCCCATCTGAAGACAGTACGTGTACATGAGCCGCCCTCTTCAAATTATGCAACAGATAATATGGGAAATGTATTATATTCTTTCGGTCTATATATGTACCAAATTTCTGTCAATTCGCACTTCAGATAACCGAGTTATGACTTTTGCCAAGGACAGTGCGCTTTCATCCCATAGTGCATCGTTATGACTCGAACCTAGCACTTCCCTTCAGTGTCACTACAATGACTTCAGTCGATGCCCTGGGCCACCTCTGCCGATCAGCCATTAAGTATATATAAGCCGGTTTCATGGGTACTGTTTATATTGTATTTATATTTGATGTAGATATTTTGACTATTTTTCTTAAATCTTTCAAGTACATGCACAGAAAGGAAACAATTGCTAAGAAAGTACATACGTTTTACAAATCCAATAAGAGATGTGAAAAATTGTTTAAAAGTTAAAAATTCAATAATTACATGCAAACACTTCCAGTTTATTTACCTTAATTAATGGTATTTGTGATTAAAATCGCTTCAAATGGTTTTCAATAAACTTCCTGGAACTCTGAATTATTTTCTGCGGCAACAGAATTGTGACAAATAATAATACAAGACCAAGGCTCGAATCAGCTGCGAAGAGCTCCGTTCGAATACGCCAATTAGCTTCCTCGGCCATTTCGGTTAGACAGGATTTCCAATTCTATAATAATAATAATAATAATAATAATAATAATAATAATAATAATAATAATAATAATTAGTAAGAAGAAGAAGAAGAAATACAGTGGTTTCAATTCTAGCTTTTGGCAGCCAAAAATTGAAAAAATATGAAAAAATGTCCTTTGGGTGGCAAACAATGGCAGATAGGAAAGGAATCACGCATAACCCAAAATCTAGTCGAGTTTAGAAAACGAATAAGTGTAATTTAATAATGCTACTAGTTTATCTATTTATTTACCGTGGGCTACTACATACGAGGAGAAACTTTAATTAAAATATTTGAGGGAGTTAATGTTTCGTGAATAAACGTTTGTGGGAAAATATTAATTTTAGAAATTACATCAATTTCAAACACGAATTGATTGAAATCATTTTTTTAAACATATTTACATGACCTTTTTAAATGATCTCATATTTATGACATACTTTCTTTAGAGCAAAAATTGATATCTTCAATTTTGAAGTTGTTAAATGTTCACTTTTTTGGCAATATACGAAGCAATGGCAGAAATTGGGACGAGCACCATATTTTTACCGTCCCTTATTACATATGTAGAGAAATTTTAAAGAATAAAATTTGGAACAGTTTTTAGAAAAACAATTTTTAGAATTTGTATAAATTTCAGACAATAATTAAGCGAAATCAGCTCGTTTTCACAAAAACACTGTACATGATCTTTCTTAAAGAGTTGTTTTTAAACAACCGAATTTGTTCAAAGGAAAATTCCCTACATCCAATTAACTTTTCGCAATTTTCAAAAAGAAAACGGAGTGTTTTGGTACTGTATTTTTAATGGGTCTGGCACTATACTTTTTCTCGTCCCTTATTACATATGAGAAGCAAGTGTCAAGCGAGAAGGTGTCAAGAACCAACAAAACATTGATTCTGATTAAACCATGTTAGAGGATTTTTTCTAAATTTAGCAACAGCGATTTTTCGTTACCAGAGCCCTCCAATAAGTTTTTCTGGCGAAAAATCGTCGCTTTTTGGCGCACGATTACATAAATTTCTCTTCTTACGAAGTATTCGTAAAGCGAGAATGTAAAAACATGATAAAATTTGAAATTAAGTACCGAGAAACAGGAACTATCAAAAACAAAGCATGGCAACCAAGATGGTTTTCTTGGCTGCGAATGACAGAAAGAATATTGTTTGAATAAAACATTTATTGCATTGAGAGTTTGAATACAATTAGTTGCTTTACGAAATCGTATTCGTAACGAATAGAACTGCATTGCGATTTACAAATTGTAATAATGCATAATGAATACAGATGCATTCGTTGCATTCATGAATTGAATCGGTGATTTAAAAAAAAGCAGTCATCTTTTTTCTCAAATTGAGTTTTGATATACTGTGGTTTCTACAAAGCTGCCACTCAATTTGACTCAAGGCCCGTCATCACGGTGGCATTGTGGCATGGTTTTTTGCGTGTTTCTCAGTCGTGCCGCTAGGTGTCGCATGCTCGCGACCGTATCAAGCAGTGATGCAGATGAAGCGACCGAGAAAGATGCGAGAAACAGTGTCATAATGCCACCGTGGTGACGGGCCTTGAGTGGAATTGAGAGGCAGATCTGTAAAAATCGCAGTATAATTATCTATCTTCAAGTTCGATACATCGTTGGGTGTTCAATGGATAGGAGCAGTAGGGGCTCCTGCACATCATATCGGACCTCAACCAATGAGCTTCAGACACCAGTTTGCGTCACAATATTAGCGGGAATTTTACATCTCAAAATTTTAACCTTGTTATAAGTCATTGAAACAGAGAAATGAAACATATTTTTAAAAAAATATTGCGTCTTTTATTTCAATTACACTTTTATTATGCTGTTTTTGGTTGGTCACCGTTGAAATTTGTCACTTTGTACCACTATCAAAATGTTTCTCAACACTACTCGCTCTCCATGCAACATGGCGGCCAGCGTCAGGTCTGGCTCTTCAAATGAAGTGCCCGTGCTGTGGTCACGTGATTTGTGACGCAAACTGGTGACGCACAAAATCAGCAAAAATCGGAACCCACCCATGTATTTCCTCCCTGGACACGAGTACCATTAACCCAGTCTCAGTTGCAGAATGACAAATTCTCGTTGACTGTTCAACTGTCGTGAGTCGCTGACGCATGCCCATTCTGCTCTCAACAGTTGGTAGCTCTCTGAACTGATAAGAGAACACCCTCTTTCACTGCACAAAACCAGCTGTTGGTTCTTTATGCGGTAGAAAACGTGCTTCGAATACGTGTTTATTTTGCAGGTTGTGATTGTGTTTAATATTATCTAGGTAAGTAAAACTTCTGGGTAAAATATAGGTCTACGTACTATAAAAGATGTCAAATATGGAAAAGTTAAAAAAAAATGTGCAACGAGAAAGATTATGTATTAGGAATTTCTTCTAATTACATGCATATATTTCATTTACCATGCATCTTTATGGAGGATTTTTTTTACTATAAACAAGTAGGTGGTAATAATTTGTATATTCACAATTTGGCCATTGACAAAGTAAACCTATATCAGTATCACGACTGGCTAGAAAATAAAATAGATGGATTATAAAATATATTTCGAATCATTTTGAAAGGTTTATTTAGAAACATCAGATCGACTAAACAAAACAACTGTTTCATATCACAGCCACCATCTAGACGTTCCACAAAAATTAGCTTCTCAAATATCGTTGCGGCATTGTTGAGAAATTTCTATTTATCTTTGGATTGCTTAAAAAGAAATATATCAATACCAAATATATTGGAGAGTATTACCTAGATACACATGTAGCGCTAATGTAACGTTACAAATTGAAGGGCGTCCTATTGTAGGCAAATGGTTAGTAGGCAAATAGCTGACGGCGCTAGCCGAATGCGTTTACTACGCTCCGTGAAGTCACGAAGGTTAAGCGCATTCGAGACTCGTGGGTTCGTGGTTGGGTGACTGGCCAGGAACCCCGGGACCTAACGTCGTCGAGCCCCTGGCCGAAGGGATAAAAGGCAATGACTGACTGCGACGTGACGAGACTTGACAAAGATTTAAAGTAAAAAGGACTTTAATGGAGGATTACTCTCCAGTTTATCTAAAGCGCTCAACGCCCCTTAACGGGGCTTGGAGACGCGTTGCGTCAAGATGGAGACGCAACAAATAGTTACGTGACAGGTGCTGACAGGCGTGTTATGTGCGTAAGCGACGAGGGTTGTGGGTATTTCTCATGTAAATTAGTACTTTGCAGTGCGTTTGTCTTGCTGTACAAAGGCTTAATGAGACCTTTATTGTTCTGTGACATCAATGGCAAAATAAAGCAGCATTAGGGTTACGAGAAACAAACTTTCAAAAACTCAAATGATACAACCAAAACATGTTTCATTTAGTAGTATATAAGTATTTTTCATCTAGTGGAAACGTATACTTTAATTTCGTTCTAGCACATCTGCACACTGCGTATATAATATTTATTTATATTTTCTTACTCAAAGTAAATCATTCATTTGAACCTAATTCATTTGAAAACTTGTTCGCATTATTAAAAATTGGAAGATAGATTGCAAAAGTTTTGGTATTTCGCAACATTCTTAAGAATTAAGTTGTTTGTGTGCTAAGCAGAAGTAAGAAGAAGAAGAAGAAGAAGAAGAAGAAGAAGAAGAGGAAAATCGCCTAGGATGGTTTTTCTTTTGTAGACCAAAATGAATATAGGGAATTGGAGGAAGTGCTCCACATATTTAAAAACAAGAGATCTCCTGGAAGTGACGGAATAAATATAGAGCTATTTAAATATGCGCCTCAAGAGATTAAAATAAGGCAACCTGTCAATAAAAATTGCCAGTTGTAATATCTATAAAATCCCAGATGAATGGAAGAAGGTAACAATCCATCCAATATTCAAGCGAGGAAATGTCATTGACTAATAATTACGCAGGCATCAGTCTCCTGAATACTGCATACAAGATCTGTGCTAAAATCATTACAAAAAGGCTGAATACAATAACTGGCAACTGGCTTTTGTCAGAAACAAGTGGATTCCGTAAAGTTCCCATGCTCCGATTGTACATTTGCTTTTCAACAACTAATTGAAAAAAGACATGAGTACAATCTGCATACATACATCCTTTTTATAGACTTCGAAAAAGCTTTTGATAGTTTCCGGAAGCAAATTATGTCTGTAATACGATTAAAAGGATACACAATTCGCATGATAAATACACTCCGAAGCATGTATTCAGAAATTAAAATATGTATGGACAAGGAAACAACAGAACACTTGATTGAAGTCGTGAACCAAAGTGTTAAACACCGATGTCCGTTGTATATATATATATATATATATATATATATATATATATATATATACAGTGTATTGTGACGTCATGGATTTGGAAACCCCATAACCCCACCATCAGCTACGAAAAGAAGCCTACGAACAGAGAGGAGTAGGGTACGCGGCGGAGCGATGGTTTGTAAACGCGCCATCTACCCACAGCTTTTCGAACTCTGACGCCCGAACTAGCGAATAATGTTTTTCCGGGAGGTCACAAAAAGAAGAGAATATTCACCCCTCCAAAAATTTCCCCAGGCGCGAGTACCATAAGTATCGCGGCGCGCCTCGGAGGAGCTCTCTATGATTGCAGCAGCGACGGCGACTAGACTGAGTTCTGAAGTCGATTGTAACTTGATAGTATAGGAGTTTATTTTAACTTGGTAGTTAAAAGTTAGCTTGAGAGGCGTATCAACGAAAGTGATGTAATTAAGAAGTGGAGTGCGCGAACATTCTTCGTATTAACATTAACAAAATTTGAGAGAGCAAGGAAGTGATTGACTTCGAAATGATTTCAAATTTGTAAAATTCGCGCAGAAGGACATTAACTAAATCCAGGATCACATATTGCACGCTGAGACCACACACGCACAAAGTGTGGTAGGTAGGCCGAGCATTTAAAACATAACTTCAGCAACATTAATTATTCGAGGCTGGAAGCGCGAACAAGCTTGTACGAGGCGCGGCAGAAGAAGAAGAAGGATGACCCCAGGAAGAGCGAAGCGTAGGTGAGAAAGATTTGGACTGGAACGAGAATCGTACGAGTCCGGAGAACGGGAGAAGGATGTGGAAATTGGAGGCGCGGCGGAGTCCAGAGCTCGAGGGAAAGAAACTGATAACATCGTTGGACAGCGAGCGAAGACGGGTGGGGACGCGGGACTGCGAGCGGCAGAAAATCCCCAAGGTTACCTACAGGCGAGCGATGGGGAGCTGTTGAGGTAAAAGAACTGACAACTTTTATGCGGCGATCAGTTGGGGAAACAGAATAGAAGTAAATACACGACAATTCGTGTTAAAAGTGGGTAAAAAGTCCAGAATAAGTGGGAGAAGTATTCCGAACGATGTGAGTGGCAGTTTCAAGTTCATTTACTGCGCGTGTTATTGAATTCATTCAAAGAGGCCATACCTTGTACAATTTTACTTAAATAATTCATGATTTTCACATGTTGTACAGTTGATGTTATCAGGAAAAGTCATAGTTTATTGTATTGTGTTAAAAGTAATTCTTTTCTGTGATATGTAAAGGGGTCAGATTTAAGAAACGTGTTTGTTACGTTTTATTGTTTTTTTTTCTCCTTAAATTTCACGGTGTTATAGTGAGTGCGAAGCCCAAGGCTAGCACCTGTGAACGGGATACCTAAAAACAAGTGTAAAATTCATTTTAAAAGCCGTGCACGGAAAAACTAGAGTAGAAAGAGTAAAATAATGTGGTAGATGAAAATTCAGAAAGAGAAATGAGCAAATTGTGAATTGTAATTGGCTGAAAGTATGTCCAGGAAGTCGAGGTGACGCCAATTTTTTTGTTTTGCCTTGTTTTCTGTTTTTTTTCAGTGACCAACTATTTAAAGTGCATAATCCTGTTATATAATTGTGTCATTGTGATTTTTTCATTGAATATATGCTCATTTTATTCGTACTTTATCTGATTCATTGTGTCAAGGGTTCAGAGCTTTCTCATACCCAAATGATCCAGCTTCCTGAGAATTTTAAGCTCGCTTCATTCATACTATCACGCTCTCCCTACGTGTGGAAGGTAGTAGGTGGGCGTGTTAGAATATATATATATATATATATATATATATATATATATATATATATATATATATATATATATATATATTGTGACGTTCGTGGCCTGGCCAAATCCCACAGCACCCACGCAACATCGGCGGTGACGGAAAGTACGTGAGAACACCGGAAAAACAGCCAGAGATCGAAAATGGCGCTACCTGTCAGTTGTGGCCAGAAGCGCCGGCGGGGTACTCTCGACGTAGGGGCGGCACGCCTGGGGTGTACTATGACGTCAGGGCCGCATTTATACAGCGGAGCGGCGAAGAGTTGGGTCTTCTTGATTCTTGAAGTAGTGGAGGAGACCGTTATAGTATTGAGGCGGCGAAAGCAGCAAAGTGAAATTGTAACGAGACTGCATAAATTAAAGAAAACGTTGACTGTGAGAACGTGAGCTGAAATAAGTGAGAATTGAGTGGAGTAGTAAACGTGACTGTGAACCGTATTAGATAATCAACGCGCTGGTGGAGCGACACGTTGATTAACACACGCGAGAGACTGAGAAATACGCGTGCGCGTGTCTGGATCTGGCGGCGAGAGCTAAAGAAGATTATTCCGGATCTGGCGGCGAGAGCTAAAGAAGATTATTCTGGATCTGGCGGTGAGAGTTAAGGAAGATTGGTCGGCAACTGGCGGAGAGAGCTATCGAAGACTGGTTCGGCAATTTGGTAGCGGGCTACGGAGACGGCTTCCTAGGACATTTGGGAAACGCGAGCAGCAGCGCGGCTGGAGTTGAGCAGCGACCTCGACGAGACGGCGGCGGTGCGTAACCCGGGGGCTTGGGCAGCTGCAAAGGTAATCAGCATTTGAATAAAACCAAAGTGGGGAGACCGGAATTTGGACGGGAGTGATAGCGAAAGATAAGAACATTAAACTTTGCAAGATCGCCTTATATTTGATTCACGGCGAAGTAAATTAACCTTCTACGACGGTAATGCATTCAATTTAGAAATTGTGTAAATATTTGATTAGTGTTCCTCATTTTTATTGTGTGTAAAATTATTAATGAGGAAAATTGTGAATGTAAAATAGCGATAAGATCCCAGATAACGTGTAATGGTTATCAATCCCAGGAGTGTGGGGAAGTTCAATTTCACTTGATTTAATAATCTAGCAAAAATCCGTGCACGGGTGCTAGGAGGTAATTAGTCACAATATAACGAGCAAATCATTAAGTAAAGATTTTTTTGTGTTGTAAATTCTTTTGATTTGATTTTCAACTTGAGTGTCAAGTCTAAAGAGTCTCTTGTGCCGTATTTCAGAATATATTGTATCATTGTTTTATCTAATTTTGTGTCTGGATGTGCTACTTTCTCATACCCTAAAAGATCCTGCCCGCTGAGATTTTTCAAAGCTCGAAAGAGCATTCTACAAGGCGTCCCCCGAAGAGGGGGCGTTAGAATATATATATATATATATATATATATATATATATATATATATATATATATATATATATATTGTGACGTTCGTGGCCTGGCCACTAACTTACACGGCGCCCACGCATCTATAGAAGGCGACGGAGCAAATAACATCGCCAGAGCAGCACGGAAGAGAGAAAAGGCGCGACCAGGAGGTGGCGGCCAGAAGCAGCGGCGGGGTAATTTCGACGGAGGGGCGGCGCGCATAGGGGTTCTATGACGTCGGGGCCGCATTTATACGGCGGAGCGGCGAAAAGCTGTCTTCTTCTCGATTTGGACGGCGACGAGTGAGGTACTATTCTTCTAGAGCTAGACGGCGACGAGCGAGGTATTCTTCTGTAGTAAAGACGCGGAGTCGTAGACATTATCACGAGTACAAGTGGAGGAGAACGTTGCAATATTGAGGCGGCGAGAAGTAGCAAGTTAACATTATAACGCGGCCGCATAAAGTAAAGTAAACGTGATTGTGAACAATATCATAGTCAACGCCCTGGTAGGAGCGACACGTGCTGTAACACGCAAGGGACGGAGCAGTACGCGTGCATCTGTCCTGGATCTGGTGGCGAGAGCTTAGAAGACTGGTGCGAAAATCTGGTAACGGACTGCAGAGACGGCTTCGAGGACATCGGGAAACGCGAGTGGCGGCGCGGTTGGCGGTGTACAGATACTTCGACACGACGGCGCACAGTGGGCCAGAATCCCAAAAAGGTGGCCAAAATATAAAAAGCTGTCAAATTCGTACCAAAGTTAGTATATAAAACTTATCGAAGATGCTGATTAGGAATATGATATCAAAAATTGAAAAACAAAATGGCGGACCAAAAATTGGTAAAATTAATTTTATTCATATGAAAATTATATTCTGGGACTTCTCGAAGTTACTGATGAAGAATATGACTTTAAATGTTAAAAAATTCAAAATGGTGAATCCAAGATGGCGGACAAAAATTGATAAAAATAATTTCATTCATATACAATTTTTATTTTGGTAATTATAGATGTTGGTGATAAAGATTATGAGTATCAAAATTTAAAAATATAAAATTGTGTCCAAAATGGCGGATAAACAGTCATAGATCTTTTTATTTATACAAAAATATTGTAATAACATAAGAGTTGAAAAAAATATCTTAAAAAATGAAAATATTCGATGAAGAACCGAATAAAGGATATAGGATGATGTAAAACGTTACAATTACTTACAACCATTACAATTACAAACAGTACTTATAATTATCAGTTGTCGTTTGCTTCTTCTTCTTCTGTTTCACCTTCATCAGATTCTATTCTTTCTTCTTCTGTTACTGCATCTTCATCGGATTCTTCTATTTCTTCTTCTGTTACTGCATCTTCATCGGATTCTTCTATTTCTTCTTCTGCTACTGAAGCTTCGTCATCATCGAAAACTTCCTCTTCATCATCTGTATCAGAATCTCCATAATCTTCTGCCACAGGAACTAAGAGGGCAACAGCTTCAGGAGACAAACTTTTTAGTTTCTTTGGAGATGGTTTCCGTAGAAACGAAATGTAGGGATCCGTGGTTGCCAACAATCTCCTAAAAACGTCTTCCATAGTCTTAACGCTCGAAAACTTCCGGGAAAAACTTTGGCGGTATTGTTTTATTAATTTATTAGTTGATTCTTGAGCATCCTCCGATAGTTGACCGATTGGTAAAATGGCCGAAGAAATCATGTCTGGTCCGTGGATCAAGAGCCTATGGACTGCTGTTGGCATGTTGTACCAGGAATATTCGTTGACGTAGTGTCTGGCAGTTGCTATGGCATAAGCTCGGAACTTTTCCACATCGATTTGACGTTCACTGGAAATCGCTTGTAAAATAATGTGGAAACGATGGATTAATTCTTCGGAAACTCCAGTTTTCAAAGTTGATGTTGCTGTGTTTTCGAAGAAACGTCATCCAGTCATTTCTTGAAGTCCGGAATCCAGTCATTTCTTGAAGAACGGAATACCAGTCGCGGTGCGTCTACCTCTGTCCTTTTCTAAGTTATTCATCCCACTGTGACAGAGAAAGTGATCTTTCCGTCCTTTTCTACGTATTAGATTCTTTATAATGCTTCTACGCATCGATTATAAATAAACATTTTTAAATGTAGTTCAAAATAAATTCATTTTATTGTTATTTATCAAGATGTCTTAATAACAAAATTATGCAGCTACTGCTAAAACGTGGCTCGAAGCCGGAGTTGTTACTAGTAGCTGGATTTGAAAGTCAATTTACAAAGAAAAATATTGCTTCTTGCGGACAGAATTTGAAAGAAAGCGGAATGTCGTGGAATTCGTAACTTATCCATGGTTTTATAAGCACATTTTACAAAATATTCATGCATTTTCCGATAATTTTGTTAATTAAAAAAACATGTTAAATTAATGATTTAATAACGATGCATATGCTTTTTAAATAGTACATACCTCCTGCAACACCTTCCATATTAACAATATTCATTTCACTTGTGCTGAACAAAAATATTTAACTTCAACGTCAAGCCTGTTTTACAGCCTGACCTGCAGCACGCACCGCTAACAAAGAACTGCCACGTTCGACCTGAAATATAACGGCCGAAACGAATAGCTGATCATCCGAACACCCGGCATTCAATAGTCCCAACATTACTGTAGCCAACCTGATAGTCAAAAATACCCATTAAAAAAATTTTTTTTCCCTTTTTGGCCACGTTTTTAAGATTCTGACCCACTGTGCGGCGGTGCGTAACCTGGGGGCCTTGGGCGGCGGCAAAGGTAATTTGTAACTGAGTAAACCAGAGTGGGAGACCGGATTTTGGGAGGAGTGAAATGAAGAACCAGACCATTAAAACTTTGTAAAATCACCTGAAATTTGTGTAACGATAGCATAAATTTACCTTGTATAGCGGTAATACTTGCAATAGAATTCAATCCAGAAACTGTGTAAATTTTATTAGAGTTCCTCATTTTATTGTATAAAATTTGCTAAAGAGGAAAATATTTAATGTAAAGTAGCAATAAGATATTGAATAGCGCTTCATTGTAATTAATCCCAGGAGCATGGGCAAATTTAGTTTCAATTAAGTTCATAACTTAGCAAAACCGTGCACGGGTGATAGGAGAATCAGACTCGATATAGCGAGCACATTGTTAAGTAAATTTTTGTGTTGTGTTGTAAATTTGATTAATTTCTGAATTTGAATGTTAAGTGTGAACAATTTCTCATGCCATATTACAGAATATACTGTCATTTTATCTAATTTTGTGTCTGGGTGTGTAACTTTCTCATACCCCAAAAGATCCTGCCCCCCGAGTTATTCAAGCTCGAAAGAGCATTCTATCAAGGCGTTTCCACCAGTGGAGGCGTTACAATATATATATATATATATATATATATATATATATATATATATATATATATATATATATATATAAACAGAAGTGCGTTGTCTTCCAACGCGGTAATCTCTGAATCTACTGAACCAATGCCGATGAACCTTTTGTGCTAACTTCCTTTAAAGGTCTGGAGTACTATAGGCTATGAATTACAACCATATGCCGTAATATATTTACAAAATAATTACTTTTCTCGACATTTTTGGCATAGCTTTACATCACAGATTCAAGAGCGCATCAATGTCAATAGTTTAGCTGTGCGCCACCAGAGGATGACGTCTGAGATCTACTACTGGTTTCATCAATGTCCAGAATTATTACGAGATTCATTGGACTTTGAATAAGGTTATGTAATGTCCCTGTATGAACGGTGGTGATTTGTTAGTTCTGAACATTGGTGGAATATTTGGAAGAAATCGGTAACTAAAGTGGTAAAGATGACAATGTACATGCATTATCCTTAATCCGTGGTATGTACAAAGGGGCTATAAAACATTGGAGTTTGAATTTGTACAGAAATTGAGGTAGGTTGAGACAGTGCAATTTACAATAATATATAGTACAGAATATACAGTAATCTACAATGTATTATATATAGATATCGTATACATTCTAAACAACCTCTTCTTTTACAGAAATTTGTAAACATTGAATTTCTTGAAACAATGCGAGTGTCAAGTTGTCAAAACAGATTATACAAGTGCGAATAGATGGGCAGTCTATAAACGTTTTGAAACGGCTATTAAGAGAAGTGCGACTTGCTGAAGTACTCACTCGCACTATTGAAAATAATATTGCAAGGAGGGATGCAAATGTAAATAATTCTCTACGTAGTAGGGTTGCTTTTCAATAGCACTCACAATTTGACTATTTACACAGTTCTCATGTTCAAATTGGTAAAATGTAAAATGTTTGTATGTTTTGGTTTCATCCAGTTGATTTTTTCTTCATTATGTGCAGAAGATTAGTGCAGTAGTATGTAATTAAGCAATGATCACTTACATATTGAGAATAATCTGTGCTATTATTTTGCATTGCAATTGCTCCCAACGCATGAATTGGTTTCTGTTATTCACATTTCAAGATCCTTAATATATAGCACTTCAGATCAAATAATGAAGCTAATATGGTTTTGTTCAGAAGATTGTCAATTTAGTGTGTACCCATTATGTACATGTTGATGGATCAGTATTGTTCTCATGCTTCAATGTTATGATTAATTGATTTACATAAAAAAATAAGTTTTATTCTACACGTAGTTTAAACTTATATATATTTTTCGTCTTCAAAATAATTATAAATACTGGCAATTACGTTCAATATTGATACTTTCATTTACTTTTATTATTATGATTCGTCAATTACGTTTTGACATATACTTTCTTATTCCATATCTATCTTCTAGCGTCTCCGTGCGAGAACTCTGGCATGTTAAACTTCGCTTGAAACAGTCAGTCCCTTCAAGGTCACGATTTGACAGATCAATTTCAAATATTTGTTTATGAATACAAGAGAAGACAAAATATAAAAAAAGAGTAAGTTTTACAATGTGACAATTTATTGACAGTATTGGAAGTAATATGTGAAACTCCACAAAAAAATATACGTGAGTCTACAAGTATTTTATTCTGTAGTTTAGAATTGTTTATTGTTTTTAGTTATAAAGTGAAGAAAGTTTAGGAGCTGGAAGCCCAAATAAGAAAAATATAATTTTTTGTGAAAAAGTGAGCGAGGTAGACCGGAAATTTCCAAATGGGGGTGAAGAGAAGACAGGGCTATCGAAGCGTGGCCGTGCAGAGCATGGCAGGGAGGAGCAGGGCAGAGAAGGGATGCAACAGAAGAGATAGTAGGCCCCACCGCAGGGTATGAAAAAATGGAATTCCTCTCCCTGACTAATAATTTACTATAAACCCGAGCAACGCCGGGTACACCAGCTAGTATATATATATATATATATATATATATATATATATATATATATATATATAATGAAAAAGAATTGGCATGATCATTTAGTGAGAATGTCGGAAGATCGAATACCAAAAATCCTCCACAACTACAACCCGTTTAAAAGGACTAGGGGCAGACCAATAAGTCGATGGAAGTATACTCTTGAAGATGGAATCGGTCAATAGGATCAACTCATAATGATGATGATGATGATGATGATGATGGTGTGGTAAGTATTACTCAAATCTTTTTTTTATTTTAAAGAACTGGTTCATTTCTAATGATCAACTCCATACAGAATTACACTTACCATCCATCAATCATCATATCGCTAATCTCTTCAATAATTTCTATTCAAATAATCCTCAATAAATCAAATAGCTCACTAAAATATAGCCACACTCAACAATTTCTCGACCCGAATCCGAAATAGACATCCGCTTCATGTTTTCCTCCATATATTTTCCGATGTTAACTAAATGTAGATGCTCAATGAGTATCCTTACGAATGTTGTAGTTAGGACAGAATTAGTTTTAGAGAATTAAGTATAACTATAAGTAATTTCAAATGCATGTGAAAAAGTAAAAGCTACTGAACCATGTAGTCATCATTCGAACAATAATATTTTTTAAATTAAAAAACTTTAAAGAATCATTTAAATCTCTCCTTCAGATTAAGAAACTGCATTAGCGAAGGATGGTAACAAAATAACGCAAGAATGATACAAATAACTTAATTGAAATTTCTTTTGGAATCATATGTTTGATTTGTATAATTGGTCTGTTAACTGGAAAGAGACCGGGAGAGGTGGCTCAGGGCATCAACTGATGTCACTGCAGTGCCTCTGACTGGGAGGGCCTAGGGTCGAGCAGTTAGCTTGAGTTGTGCCACTGACTGGAGGAGAAGTTTTAGTGGCTCTGATCGGTAGTTTTACGTGCTTTCTCCGATCATTAAGGCCCATTCACAATGCAAACATAAGCATAAGCATGGCGTTAACATAAAAGTTAGGACTACGTCTACAAGTGGACTCATTCACAATGCGTTCGCATAAGCATAATACGTAAGACGTTAACTTAAGAGCTTGCAAGCTTCAAGCTTCTGTGCTATGCTTATGTCAGACATAAGGAATGAGCCAATCACAGTTCGTTAACTCAAAATCGAGTATCGAAGTCGATCGTGTCGATTCGTGTGCTGCGTCTCATAGCCAATAGAAACTCTTATTTTGCCTGTGTTTATGTTCGACATTGTGAATACGCCAACTCTTCGCTTGTGTTAATGTCTATGTCTATGTGTTATGCTTATGTTTGTGATTGCATTGTGAATGGGGCATTATCGGGCAAATGCCAGGGCAGTACCCTTTCAAACGGACTACGGAAAGCGCGCTATCATTCCTCCCTTCTTGTCCTATCCTCGCTCCTCACTCACACACACACATTCATTACACAACCACACTTGCCGGGAGGCCGACCGGGAGCTTAGAGCTTGTCCCGACTGAGGCTATGTTCCGCTGGTGTGAGATACGTGGTAGTGGGAAACCTCACTAGCCGACAGTCGGTCGGCGCCGGATTTCACCATCCAGAGGGAGAAGATCACCGCCGCCACTCGAGCAAAAAGAGGTTATCATGCTCGAAATCACAAATCATAAAAATTATAAAATAACATTTATGCGATATGGATACCAATTGCAAGTCAAACAACACGAGCTATTTCCAATTACGTTTTGTCAACAACACATTTACATTTTTCGCAATTTATTTATCGTAGTTGATAGGAACATTTACAACGTGATTATCGAAGTTTTGATCCCGTAATATCTCCTGAAAAAAAGTTAAGACAGTACTATATGACGTCCACATTTGCCTACAATATGGTGGAGAGCGCAATGTTCAATTTTTTACGCTAGTTCTCATCATTGGAGTAGTGGGCCTTAATCAATTTATTTTATTTATTTTACGTCAAAAAAGTTCAAACTGCGTATGACGTGCTATGGGGAAAAGTGAATTGTGTGAATCAATACATTTAGAACATAAATTGAGTGAAAAGCAAAATGCGAGAAAGTAAAATAGAATTAATGTTGGCATTTTCAATAGTAATTATAATTAAAATTAAGTTAATTATTTTCTTAACATTAATTCTATTTTTCTCGTGGCCCGTAGTTGGTTTGAAATCTGTACATATTTGATTAATATCAAGCAGTTACCACGCAAAATCTTCTCGTTTTTTCAAAACATTGTACACGATCTTTTTTGCAGCGCTAACATTGTACAACAGATTAGTTCTGAGCAAAAATCTCTATCTTCTATTTTCTTGTTTTGATATATTTTTCTATTTTCGAACAAAACGTGCAATACCCGAAAATAAGACTAGCGCCATATTCATTACCGTCCATTATTACATATATGGAGAAAATTTGAAAAAAAAAAGTTGAACGGTATTTGAGAAAAATGCGTAAAATTAAAACCAAATTACGCAAAAACTTGTTTTTCAAAAAATTATACATGTCCTTATTTAATTTTCTAGATTATTTTTTTGTTTGCAAATTTCGAAAAGGGGTGTTAGCGAAAACGATACCTGCACCATTATCTAAAACGTCCTTTGCACTTTCCAACAACAAAATTTAGTCAACAAATTTGGAGCTATTTTGTTTTTGTTTTTTTAATTTTGAAAATATCCGCAGCGTTTAACATAAAGTACCAAAAAAATTATAATATAGGTTTCAAATTCTAGGGGCCGCGACATAACCAGAACGATTGAGGAATGTCAATTTAGGAGAAAATCAGCTGAACGGTTTTTGCGCGAGTGCTGTGCACACAGACGGACAGTCAGACGTTTTGCCGTGAATCAATTTTTCGATATGAAGGACACACTAAACATGGATTCTGGCGACACCACATGTTAGAGGATTTTTTTCTCCTTCCCAGGGCCCGGCAATAAGAGATTTTGTGTGAAAAATTCCGTTTTCCTGCGTACGTTAACGTACCCTTCTACTTACGCTAATAAATGCAAGAAAGTAAAAATATAGCAATGCTAAATTCTAACTTTTCGCATTATTCATTACAAGTAATTTTTACTGCCTTTACAATTTTGAAATTGCAATATTACCAGTACCAATATCCCAAAGAACATAATTGAACAAAGTTAGGCATTAAAGAAATCATGTATTAAATACATTTGAACACATGAAAATACTTTTAATACAATTTACAGCGTCAGCGACGCCATATTCAACTAGCTTTTGAAATAATTAAAGGCAAGAAAAAGTGTGAAATGTAATTTGAAATAAACTTAACCCGTCAAAATTCTAAGTATATGGCATCTACAAGAACACCTCGTATTGAATGATTTATTTTCATACGTATTTTTACATGCTTCATTCTAGCGTTATTTTTTCCATTTTTTAAGGGTACATATGTCTGGATCTTGAAACTTTCGTAATTTTGCACATGCAAATATAACATTTTTACAGGGCATGCATTTAGTTTATGTTAAACACTGTACGAACTTTGAACTCAGTTGTTCCGGTCAACTTATTGTTATTAATTTTTAATTAAAGTTTTTCTTATGTAATAAAAATCCTCCGTTTATTAATTGTTTGCTTGTTTTATTTTCAATAATTCATTAAATGTATATGAACAAAATAGGATATGGATTTTATTGAAATGCAAGAAGTTCTGTTTCTAAAAATTTGTAAAGTATTGCATAATGAATTTTCGAAGAAAAAGATATCTGGTTGTTTTTTTAAAATTCATGAAAAAATAGTTTGACTTATGTCACAACAAAATCCATACCACAGTAACATTATTATACATTTTACTATAATATCTGAAAGTTTCACTGATATAAAAAATTGTTCAACATGGAGCATTTTTTATGTAAGATAATGCTGAAAAATCACAAACCGAGAAAATAAGATTCAAAGATTTATGAGTACCTGTGCACTTCAGAATTTCCCTGCAATGTATGTACAGCCTTCATGCTTCTTCTTCTTCTTCTTATATTTTCTGCCACTTTTGAACCTCTCTATTTTTTTTTCACATTTTCTTCTTTTTGGCTTTGAAGGCAACGCTTTCTGTCATACTGCTCACTAAAGATGAGAGAGGATACCGATTGATTTCTCATGGGTTCATTGTTTCTAGTGATCTCACAGATCCAAATTGAACTCCATTACAGCTTCCAATACACCCAATTATAATTTGTTTTGGAAACAAAGTCTTCTTTTGGGCAATTCCTGCACTGGATCCTTTTCCAATATCATAAAACGCTTTTACCATACACTTATTTACATTAAAAAGTGGTTTTTTAGTTTCTGTACTTTTCACTCTTGGTGATGTATAAAGACGTATGGAAACGTCACATGTTTTGCATTTGACCACCAGTTAGTACTTGTTTGTGAATGATACAACATAATAATGTTTTACTTGGTGTTGCCACTCACTGACATACACCAGAAAATGGTTCACAGGTTGTGCATTGGTTTGCGGAAACACCTCTTAATTTTCTGTCACTTGTAGATATATTATCAATACTACCTTCAATTTCACAGCCGTTGTCATAGGAACTACCTACGTTGCCACGGTCTTCAGTGATTGCAGTATCTTTCATGTTTTGTTGCGTGTATCTTTTCAAAATATTGGCTCTGGCACAACGAGTTCTTTTCGAGGGTCGCTTCTTTGACACTCTGTAATTAGATCTTGAAGATTTTTGCCTTTCCATTACGTAAAAAAAACACGAAAAAAGGAAGACAGATCAAATAAATAATTCAAACTCTGAAATAAACGGCACACTTTCCTTTCAACACTTACATTTCACACAATATTCAAAACATGAACGAGCAGCGAGCATGTAAACAACAAAACCGGAAAGCATGACTACGTACAACAAAATAGTAATTCATTCTATGTCAACAAAGAACACACAAAAAAATCTACATCAAAAACAATTGTTTAGAAACTAAGTACATTATAAGAAAATGTGTATAGGTCTACCAAGTAAAATTTAGCTAAATCAATTTTATTAAGTATTTATTAAGAATACGTAGTGAAAACAATAGAGCATTACAAAGCAGGAACATTATATTTCCTTTGCCCGCGAATTTCGAATGCCAAAATAAAAAAATGTACTAGAGAGGATAATATGTCATGTTACAAAAGGGGGCGTAGCGCAGAGACCCAGTTGTTCGCACGCCAGCCATTTAATCCGTCCGTAGGGCCTTTAAAATGGCGGAGTGGTAAAAATTAAACCACCGTGTGATAGCAAACGGTTCAACAAATTTTTTAGGCCCAATATTTAAAAAAATGAACATTTTTAAGAAAATCTTCATTTTTCAGTCATAAGTCCCCTTAAACAATTATAAAAATTCTGCTGACAGCAGAGAAGTGAACTCTGCTCTATTTGCTAGTACGGTAAAGTCTAAGCCCGAATCGATCAGGACCAAAAGTACGGTTTAGAGAGGTTTCCGTTTTACGCAAAGTTGTCCATTTTATGACACCAGTGATATTGACGTTTCTAGCCCCAAAATAATAGTAAAGTACATGACATTATTATAATTTTTAAAATAGATTAGATTTAACGTATTTATAAAAGAAACCATAAATGAATATTAAACGCTCTTAATTGTCAGCTTCCGAGTTGAAATATACACTACACCTTTCTGCCTAGTGGCTTTATTCGGACAGCCTGCTGACACTTTCAACGCACAATGCGTCTCAACCCAGTATGACTTCCTTAAACCCTCGCATGGTCTTGAGCAATCTGTATCTGGTCGCGGGGTTATTATTTTCATCGCGGGACATGGAGACGCATGAATAAAAGCCAAGTTCATACACCTTCCCACGGTCAGAGAGTCGGGAGAGAGGGAATTCCTCTACGCCCTGCGCCTTGAGTGACAATCGACCCCAAAGTCGAATTCTACGCTGACAGCTAAATCCTCCAATTTTCGGCAGCCACGACTAAATCGCGTGTCATAGGAATAGAGAATTGGTCACAGGCTTGGATATTCATTCATTTTATTCAGAACATCTTGCATCTCTCTGCCAATTGCATTAAATGCATAGAATTCCTGTTTCATAAAGGTTTCTCCCTGCAGGACATGAAAAACCGTTCCGTTTCCGCGTTGAGTAGGTTCCGTTTTATGCTGTGTAAAATGCCATTTCACGGATCGTAGAAATGGTTTAAGCAGGTTTCCGGCTTATACAGGTTCCGTTTTAGACATTTTATTGTGCATGAAAATTGAGATTTTTGTCAAACTTCTCACAGTGAACTCTGCACTCCACTAAGACTGTTTTTCAAGTGCAATTACGTAGGATTCAAAATAACGAATATTCTTATTTGCAAAATAAGATAACGGCATGGGAAGCATTAATCAAAGTATCTGTAATTAATCTGTGCCAGATATTCTGGTATTGACGATCCCCATCAGTGACATATTATATACATCAAGTTATCAAAATATAGTTACAAGGAACTGTAGAGAAAAAAAACAGTCTTTTATTTTTCAAAGAATTTATTAATCATCATCTACAATCATACTTGCAACACGACTTACATCACGAGTGAGGTTTGGAACAAGTGAGGTTAAATCGTTTGGTAAAAAAGAACAGATTAATTGGAAAGTAAGCAAAGGAAATGAGATTTTGAAGAATGTAGGTACTAAAACTTTTGTCTTTACCCTCTTCTTGTGTGTGTGTTATATAAATCCGGTGTGAGGTACGAATCTTTACACTGCTGTTACTTCTTTAATGTTTTTAGAGATTTTCCTAAGAAAGATAAAGTTCGTTACTTGACAGGTGCCTTTTTCATAAGCAACTGCAAAAATTCGTAGAACTATTCTTATTTTGTAATTTCCAAAGCCTAGTCATCAATCCAACTAAATTGACAGTTTTGAGGCTATTCAATGGCTATAAATTACAACAAACAAACAATTCGAAGTTATAAATAACTGTTTATTACTATTTATTATTTATAGTATTTTAAATTAGATTATATTTATTCATAAACATTATTTTTGTATCAACTTCAAATATTCAAGCAATTGCAATAAATCAACAAATAGAACCAATATAGAATTAAGAAATATTCATTGAAATAAAACTTCCGTTTACTCTCAGAAGAAATATCTGACCGACTTTTCTAGAATTGCTATGGATTAAATTTTTAACCAATTAGGATTATTAATTTCATTACATTTCTTAATCCATTTTTCGTAGTAAGAAAAATTTAGATGAATTTTATTTTCAGCTGGGTTTTATTATTTTCAATTCGGTTAGATTTTTTCGTAAATTCTTTTTGAAAAGACCAGATATATCTAAACAATTTTATGAATTAATAAATAGTACCAATATAGAATTAAATTTAATAGTTATCATTAAATAAAATGCTTGTTTTATTCTAATAAATACACAGGTTTAAAAACAAAAATTTGATTTGATAATTTTGGCTAATCTTTACGCTTTTTGGTGTGCTGAAAACGTAAACGGACTCCGTCCTTCTCCTTCAGGTACAGATGTTTTTCAAATTCATAAAACTTAATTCGTTTTGTAGCGTAGGTACATATTTACATTTGTAACGAATATTTTTTCGCAACCCTTAGTTTTCTGACAGTACTTACAAGTACCACATTATTGTATGCATATTTAATAATTACTATATGTGTTAGAGTCTCCGAACTTGTTGGTAAGTTTATAGCTTCCTCACTGCATTTGCTTGTTGCCGTGTCGTGTTGTGTTGCGTCTTCCATGAGAGGGGAGTACAAAGCCTATTTTTTTTTTATTTATCTTACGTCAAACACAGTTAAAACTGTGTGTGACTTGCTATGGAGAGATGTGAATTCTGTGCACGTTTCCCAAATTCTGTGATCCCTACCCTAAGTATATACTACTGGAATTTTGAATACAGAAAGAAAATTAGCGTTTTTTGCAAGGATTGTTAACAAAATATTCACTCCAATGTAATAAAATCTATTTCCAAGGGTAAATCAGCAATAAATTTAGGCTCTTATCCCTCATCATATCCTTCGTCCAAGAATAATACATCTTGCAACGACATCATGGAGAACGATAATTTGAATAACTCTACTCCGCACTGAATTCTAGAAGAAGTGCACAGATAATGAAGTTACATTTATGTCCAGAAGCAAAACTTGGGGCTATCTCAGCATTTGCTCAATGGATCAGGGAAACTGGACAAAAAACCTGATCGAGATGGTGATCAGTGTTGTAAAATAATGTACATGACTTGTATGTGAATTTTATTGTTGTTAACTGTTTTAAATGTAATGAACAGTTAATACGGTCACCTGACGAATATGATTACTACCCGCGTGTTATAGTTATAGACATCGGTGTTTGCTGAAAATATATTCCCGCCCATAAGCAAGTCATTTTTGACAAAACCACTGGGTCGTTAATCAAGAGACAAGGTAATGGTAAAATTCCGAGATTAATCAAGAGAGGCTTACAAGAATCAAGTGGGTAGGATTTGGTTATTATTCGTACAATTCTTTTTTGTAAGGCTGGGAGCTATACGATATATTTTCCCTGAATATTATGCCATTTCTCAGGCGGGAATGAACATTCGCGAAATATACACTACGAATAGTATGAAGGCTGACTGAGTTTGAGGGAATTCTGAACGCGTAGCAAAATGATCTTAATTTCGCATTCAATTCATTTAAATGGACGTTCCATTTGAGGTTTGACTAAATTGGGAGACCTAAAAATTTTGTTGCCTTAACATTAGCCAATTCATTCGTTCATTTTCAATTGAATACAGAATTGTTTATTTGAAATGGAAAACGGCATTAAAACCCTGTTATTTTCATTTACTTTTAATTTGTTTTTTCGAAACCAATTTGAAACATAAGTTATTGTACTATTTACGGCTTCTTTATTGCCAAGAATGTTCGTATCATCCGCAAAGAGAAGTGTTCTTCCGTTTCGAATCGTTGAGGGCATATCGTTTACGTATAGTAAGAAGAGAATAGGGCCTAAAATCGATCCCAAAGGGACTCCACATGCAATGGGCAAAGCGTCAGAAAGGTGTGTACATAATGTTATATCATTCCAGTAAGATACTTCTACTTTCTCAGACCATTGCTTAAGACACAAACATAACCAACCTAGAATTCCACGGATTCTATATGAAGATAATTTTGAAAGTACAATGTCATGATCAATGACGTCAAAAGCTATAGAAATATCTAACAATAATCCAGTAAGTGCTTTGATCCAATGATGAGGCGATATCTGTAAGGCAAGAGAATATGACTCAGTAGATTTTGATTTCCTAAATCCATGTTGGCAATCTAGAAGCGCGATGTGTTTACTGAGATAGGCTCGATTCGTACGTTGAAAAGTCTCTCTAACATTTTTGCAAAATTCTGTATTTATTTTTTGTTTTCGTTTTTAATTGGAAAAATTCACCTGTATGCTACAGATGCAATTTTAATATTACTTTTTAAATTAAATAATATGTGTAAAAATCATTACTGATAAGTGTGGTTTATAGAATTTTGAAAAATGTCTTATCGTTGTGTTACCAATCCAGACTACCTCTGGTATCTTGGATAGTATTGAGTGGAAAACAGAAAAACTTGTGTGGTGAAAAACTAGAAAACAAACGGTAAGTTCGGGCCCAATAATTTAGAGAACGAACCTGAGCTTTTGTTATCAACAGGAGTTGAATGACTTAGTGAGAGATGTTGGACTTCCGAAAGATTCTGCTCTGTCACTTGGCTCCCGGCTTAAGAACAAAAAACAAAATTACTACCAGATACTTCTTTTCCATGGTATCGACATTACGAAGCTGTGTTTGTTCCTTACTTTTCGCAAGATCATATGTTCTTCTGTAAAGACATTCTTCGACTGATGGGTCAATTTGGTGTACAATATGACCCAAATCATTGGCGTCCATTAATAGACTAATCCAAACTAAATCTGAAAGCTGTTTTGTTACACAGTGGCGATGTAATGGTATATTTAAAGAAAACATACGGCAATTTAGTATTATTTGTCGAATGAATTCGTTATAACGAGCATAAGTGGTTGATTTGTGGAGACTTTAAAGTTCTCACCATGCTCTTAGGTCAGCAATCAGATTACATATTTCCTTGTTTTTTATGATCAGGGATAGCCGTTACAAAAATTCTCACTGTAATCAAAAGACTCGTCATCACGAGAAGCTCTGTTGCCAGATGAAAAAAAAAATTAATTAGGAAAAGTTTCGTCCCTTCTGACAAAGTCATACTGCCTTCTGTACACTGCAAAATCCTGCTCAGCTTTCCTGGTTTAAGTGACGCCTAAGAAGACTAAGAAAGAATTTTCGTAGGCCCAGACGCCAGAAAACGTTTCTCAGATCCACATTTTGCTCAGAAAATGGATAAGAAGGAGAGGGTAGTCTGGAATTTTTTTAAAGAGCTTGTTGGCACGTTCCATGTACCTAAACTATAGATGTACTGTGAAACGCATGTTGAAGGCTTTTCAAATACTAGGTTGCCGCATGAGTTTGAAGGTTCGCTTCCTACATTAGCATGTGGACAATTTTCCGAAAAACTGAGGGAACGTCATTGGAGAACAAGGAAAAAGATTCCATCAGGACATCGATGGGATGGAACGTAGGTAGCAGGATAAGTGGAACGAGAACATGATGGCGGACGATTGCTGGGTACTACAACGTGAATCACCTGAAGAGTCATATACACGGAAGTGCCCACAAAGACGTTTACAAAAGAAAATAACACGTTTTTACAAAAATATCAAATAGGCAGCATTGTTTACTCTTGCAGTATTATACCCGTTGTATCGAAATAATGTATTTGGTATTGTTAATAACGTGTAAAATAAATAAAAACTCTCAGTCGGTTCTGTTTTCTTATGTCTACTGTCTTTATATATTGAACTTAATTTTGAAAAAAATCTGTACGTGATAGAGAAAAGCTGACCTAGCTTTCAGTTTCAGCACACCAAAAAAGATAAAGAACAGATGATGATATCAAATCAAATTTCGATAACTTTTCTTTTCTAGGCCTCTGATATTTGACAGATATTTATAGTCATCCTATGGATTCCATTTTTAATCTGTTTTCGTTTTAATTTAATAATACTTAATCACGAACATTTATTTGTAAATGAGGTCAGAAATACTGAAACTGGAAACAAATTCTGAATTTCGGCAATGTAATGATTTTTAATTTCTTGACTACATCAAACCGGTAATTTTGATATTTTAAATACCTTTCAAATGATCGCGCCTGCGTAGATAGTTTGAATTTGGCGCTGCCAGGGCATAAACATATTAGTGCAAAGACAGCAGTGTGACCAGCCAACACCCCCTGAATGTAGAAAGCGGTCAGAAAAAATGTTCTTGTGACGAAATTAAGAAATCAATATTTTCCACGAAACATTAACAGTATTCATTTAATTTCAGGTATGTTGGATTTGTTTTTGATTAAAAGAATATTTTACGGAAGACGACTGTGTGTCTGAAAACGTATCAAAAATTTAATACTCTTTACGTGGTAGAGCAGATAAGTTACTGAAAATAAAAGCTAGTTATTTTAAGTTTTAATTGGAACAAATATCACAAAATCATGTTTATAAAAAACGGAATAATTTTACCTTCATCTTAATTATATTTTGGGAGAAGGTATTCTCCTTCCCCGCCTGCCTTTTATTGTCAATTTCATCACATGACTATAAATTTTATTTTAATTGAAAGATTAGATTGTCGGAAATTGAAATACCCTGCACGTAGTGGCTGTGGATGTGTTAGTACCTCTTGTACTAATGTGGTTATAGATACATTGCGTTTTCAGCATACAAATGAATGTGTATTTTTTTATGGTATTTGCCCTAGTGGTCATTATTCTCTACACATAATTAAGATGTTGACTTGGCCAGCAGTGAATACATTTTTTAAAAATCATATCAAGTAGATCAAAGGCCAAATACTTTGTAAAATTGCTGAAAGTTAAAACTTTTGACAGGATAATTTATAATTTGATAATATTGTGTATGTGTTAATGTATTATAAATCTGACTGAACTTTTTCCACATACATTATGATGTATATAACCCACTACCTTCATAATGTTTTCACTAAATTCATAACAATAGTTTTAATTACTTGGGAATATACAGAATCTGCTGTATGTTCTTGCGATCACTCTTAAAAACTCGATGGTAAACGTATTTAAAACGTATTTCTTATGGATTCTCGAAATACATTTAGTACTTAATTTCAATTATGTTAATGGGAACATATTCCATTTTTGTAACACTTTTCCAGAAAAGTAAACGCAAATGAGGTAGGGGTTTCTAGTATAACTGTGAACTGTGCAGCTGTCCGACGTTCGGACTACCTATGATGACGTCACAAATCAGTGTGGAGGCTTTCTATGTTCAGGGGGTGTCGGCCCAGCGCGTTATTTCCACCATGCTCTACTTCTGCCCTCTTGACACACATCTAGCCACACACTCGATTACGGGCAACACCGTAGCCCTCTAGTGGCAGCCTGCCTGAACTAAATTACCTAGCGACGAATTCAAGTACTACAAGTATATTACCAGTTAACAAAATATTTAAAACAATAAAACTAAATAAGATTTGGAAAATAAGAAAATGAACGGACCATAGTAATGCCATACGTACCAAAATTACAAAATAAATTTACGAAAGAACATCTTCGATTAAATATTACATTCAGAATATGTAATGCATTAATTAATAAGCTAAATTTTAGAAAGAACGTCAAAGACCAGATTCCGTTTATGGAACGTGAGAATGCGGTACACAGTTTACCTTCTTTAAATTACAAATTAACTTACGTAGGACAAACTAAGCTCCCAATTACACAACGAATGAAAGAGCATTTTAGAAATATTAAAGAATCTTGTTCACGGCTTAATTCTTTATCTAGACAAAGACTTAATTTGATACGTGGAGTTGATTTCAAGAAGCCCCTTATAAGGCACACCGCGGTGAGGAGATTGCCACAATTTATTTCTGAAAACCTTGTGATTAAACTAAATCAAACTCTCAAAACAAGTGTTAAGATGAATGTTTTTACTAATGCTTATGACAATGTGTTGTATAAAATTATGAAAGATCTGGAGTAATGCCAATTATTAGCTTCAGATTATACTCGTACTTTGGTTTTTCTAACGTGGCGGCTGAGGGTAGTATCTCCAAGATGGAATTTGGCACGACTTTTTGAGTCATTCTCACTCCTGCCGCAAGATGTCGCATGATCGCGACCGCATCAAGCAATGCTGCAGATCAAGCGACTCTGTACAATGACTGTATACAATGAGACGAAAAAGAAGCGACGAAAACAGAAAATAACTTCAAACTATATCTTGATGCACTTATTCAAATAAAAAAACTTTAAAGATGTTTTACCTCACAGAAAAATAATGAAATATTAAATACATTGACTACAGTTTTGATGTTGAAAAATAAGCATTAATAAAGACCAAGGCAAAACAAACATCATTGTAAGATTATTTTCATTGAGGTTCTTTTAGGGAGATTTACGCAAACTATTATTTTTTAAATTATGTATGCTCCACAAATGTGATTTAATTAAAAAATAATTATTTTGTGACGAAGTACATTTTATTTAGCTTGGTAAATATTGAAAACCTGATAATAACGGAAATCTGTTTTTAACGGAAATTTTGATCGGTCCCGCGCTCTTCCGTTATGAACATGTTTGACTATATGGATGAATATACGCAAGTATTACTTTCTTAATGTGTAAAACTTTCCTTGAATTGTATTGCAATGTATTCTGAGATTCACCTCCGACACCCTATTCTCCAAGAACCGGATAGCATTGGATCATGGCTGTTAATTTGCGCTCCTTATTCTTTTCGGTAAGTTTATCTCTTAAGAAGTTTAATCCTCATTCCATTGGCCGTAACCATTGAGATGCCCCAAAGTAGCTCTGGTTCATACGTTTCATCTGGTTGAATCTGGAAATTCCAAATAACTTTACTGATAACTGCCTTCAAAGACAACATCGCCAATTTTCTTCCTGCAACAAGAAAACGAAAAATGTATAATTTATTTAGCATTGCATAAACAGATTGTTTGTTAGCGACTTTTAAAGATATTGTATATTATCTAATTACAGCATTAATGATATTTTACAAAAGAAGACTTGTTAGAAGTATCTTAACGACGTACGACATCCAACATTAAATCAAATTTTGGGAAGGCTCAATTTCGTGTAGGGTGAAATGACAGTAAAAATGCAAATAGCTTTACAAAAGTTGATTTCGTTATTTTCCTCTTTTAATGAATGTAGAAAGATATCATGCTTGAATCAAAATAATGGTTGTAGCTAGTTGTATAGACCCATCGGTAAGTACATTTTCCCTCGCCATAGTCAAGGTTTATACAAACTCTTTCTGATATAATAAATATACCCAGGTCCAACTAAAATTGTGACAGGTAATGAAACTTGGGTTTGTCATTTCACACCACAATCGACAAAACCATCAATGGAGTAGAGACACACTCATTCTGAAAAAAAAAAAAAAACCAACAAAAGTTCAAAGTGCAAAAGTCAGCACAAACAATCAGTGCACGGTGTTCTAGGATAGGAAAGACGATTTGTTTACAGAATTTTATCTCAGAGGTGAAACCATTAATGCGATACGATATTGTGAAACTATCAAAACTACGGCGTGTCATGCAAAACAAACGAAGTGGAATGATCAGTAAAGGAATAGTGTTGTTCCATGACATCCTGGGACCCATTCTACTAGTGCCAATCAATCGTTTGTTTGTTTCATTGGGAGCAGCTTGATGACTCGCCATTCAGGCCGGACTAGGCACCGTCCAACTGTCACAAGTTTCCAACAAAAATTAGACATGCACTATTCTCTTAAACGTCCTTTTCACTATTCAGCAAACAAATAAATAAATAAAAATAAATAAATAAATAAATAAATAAAAAACGAAGGAGGCATTTTTTAAATGTCCGAGGGGAAAAATATCCTCCAAAATGAAAATATTGGCATCAAATTCTAAGGTCCGCGACATCAGCCAGATCGATTGAAGAATATCAATTTTGGAGAAAATCGGCGGAACGGTGTAGCCCTTTGCGTTGTTGAGACAGACGGCCGGACAGACGCTTTCCCGTCAATCGATTTTCGGTATCGAGAACCGACAAAATATGGATTCTGGATACGCCACATGTTATAGGAGTTTTTTCTACATTTAGCAACTAAATTATACACTTTTGCGACTGCAGGGCCCAGAAATAAATAGTATTCTGCCAAACTTTCGCCACTTTTCCCGCAGCATAACCTTTCTCTTCTTACGAATTACCTTCGTAACGGCGAGAATGTCAAAAGTAGTAAAACATTTTTAATCTTCTACCTTATCTCATTCCACTCGTAAGTTGCATCTACTACGAACAACAAACATCCTAATCTTAAACATACTGCTCGACCGGTCATAACCAGTTTATTGCCAGGACTCAAAATTAAAATTCAATATTATCTAAAATAAAACATTTAATCCAATGAGAATCACAAATTTTCAAGCAATTCATACATCCATAAATTTCAGCATGTAAAACTGAAAATCCTGTAAAAAGACCTCAGATAAAACGAGAAGAAGTACTTACCGTTTTTACTATCTTGCATAATGCTTACGCAAAATATTGTATAAGTAAAAATCACAACGGAAATGTTCGTGAATACACTGCATACCTTTTACAATTAATTCAGTGCCAGAAATATATTTTCCTTTACAGTTTTGAATAAAAAATCAATTCATTGAAACTAATTTTCACACCAAACGATTTCAAATAAAATTTACAAAAAAAGATTGCACATGTGTTAATTCGGAGACAAACCATGGTATATATAGGATAACATAAACATTACTAAATGTGAAAAAGTACGTGCTGTTTTAGAACCACTAGTTTTTTTTATTGAGATCTCATGCGCTGGAATCAGAGAGAGCAATAAAGAAAGAAGACTTGCAACATTTTTAAGCGTTTTCCTCTATCCGGGAAAACGATTAGAAGAAAAAGAATTAGCAGTTCTCACAAAAAAGTTATCAAACTATTTTTACTTAAAAAAGCAGTACACAAAACTGTACATATTTCCTACAAAATTCACATGACGTTATTTACATAACTTGTACATACCAATGCAAGCACGCTTTCCTGCAGCAAATGCAATGAAAGCAAATGGGTGTCGTTCGGCAGAGTTCTCGGGAGAAAATCTTTCTGGGTCAAACACGTGAGGATCAGGGTACAATTTAGGGTCCATATGCACAGTCCTCGGAGATATGAGCACATTAGCTCCTGCAGGAACAACGAGATCGGCTGCAAAGAAAAGAAACATTGACCCTTAGGTTGGTAAGATACATTACTGTGGAACATATTCATGAACAATACCTTTGAAAAAGTGAAGAAAAGCGAATGTACTGTAACTTAAGCAATGTTTATGTAATAAATAGTGTAAATTAAGTAATATACTACAGATATCCGAAAACCTCAAACATACATTAAATGTCACAAATTATGTGGCTATCCTCACCTTTTTTATTAAAAGGGTAGAAATCTGAAAATTCTTTGGACCCATGATGGAGTATTTAGGAGCACGTTTTCTTGAGCCTCGGAGTACGCCATCATGAGTGGAATTAAGAGTAAATGATAAAAACGAGCGTTGTAAAAAATATGATAATGAAAAATGTTCGCTCCCGTGCAATAAAAACTATTTTTCATCGAAAAACGAGCTACAAATTTAGTATCAAATTCATTTTGTAAAAATTACTACACTCACCACTTCACTCACAACTGACGAAGCGAGGGCTGAAGAACACGTGCGCGGATAATACTCCATTAACAAGCACAAAGCAATGCGTATTTATTGGACGCGTCGGGTAGAAAAATTACTCCGGTAAGTGTAGTGCATGCTCATTCTCGAAAGCTGTAGGTGTCCTTCTCCAAATAAAACATGAGAACCGCTGTCCATGGCGCGTCCGAGGTTAAGAATGAAGTTGTGTGTGTTAAGGCAATAGTGATGACAAACGTGGCGCCTCTGCTGTTTTATATGAACCAAAAGTTACGCGCTCAATGAGGTGGACGAATATCGGAAAGGGGCGGGAGCGCTAGCTCAGCACTAAATTAGTTTGTCTCAAACCTTTCCAATTTTATGAAAGCGTATTTTCTTCTTTCCTCAAATCTAAAACTATTCCTATGAAACCCCGGTACACGCGGAACATTTTTGTTGAGCTTCTCACATCGTTTGTTCTTTGGAATGTGCCATAAGAAGCCACAAAAATACTAATTTGTAAGAGCGTTACTAATTCATTACAATATCTAAAATTCAAGCCAACTACATGGAGTTGCAAAAACGCCAAGGCTCTTCCGTAAAGGCGTTCCCTTATTATCAGGAGAGAAATAATAAGTTGTTTTTTTTACGGAACAAAATATTTAAAACCCCTTCGACTGCAAAACAAGTCGGGACTTCGTGATAAAACTGATTTGATCCACGAGAAATAGCTGCCTCGCCCGGGAGACCGGATCACACATTCTGAATGTGTTTTGAATGAAAATAACTATTGTTGCTACAACAGTACTTTCATACTGTTGTGTACTTTCATACTTTGTGTACTGTTTCATACTTTCATACTTAACTTTCCTACTGTTCATACAACACAAAGCTTTCTTTTTACCTTTTCGTATACCTACGTATATACGGAGTAGTATACTTAGTATAGAGAAAGTTATATACGCGAAAAAATATGGAAGTTATGTGCGCGAAAAAACCGCGGAATTTTGGCGGAAAAAAATTCATTGCCGGGCTTTAGTAACAAAAAGTGCGTAAAACCAGTTGATAAATGAAGAGAAAAAAATCCTCTAACACGTGGTATAGCCAGAATCCCTGTTTTGTGGGTCCTTGATGCCGAAAAAACAATTGAAAGTAAAACGTTCGTCCGTATGTCTGTTCGTCCGTCTGTATGTGAACACTACTAGTGCCTAAACCACACGTACGATCTTTTACAAATTGAAGAAACTCCTGTCCGTCTGGCTTTAGTTGAAGCTTTCTGATTTTGACAATCATTCTTTAAAATTTGAGGATACTTTACATGAAGGTACCCCGGTTATTTTCACAATTTTCTCAGAAACGGTTCCACATTTGTTTTGATTTCTTGAAAGAATAAAGTAAAATACACTTATAAAGATAGCATAGGTCCGATTTTCACCGTTTACTCTGAATTTTCGAAAATTGCAAAAGTTTGTTTTATTTCCGACGTCTTCCTACAACTGCAAAATTAAAGATAGAGATTTTTCCTTCATATAAAATTTGTTGTCCAGAAATAGTTTTTTTCATTAAGATCATGCAATTTTTTTAATAATTTTAGTAGTTTGCGTGCAATAATTGCAATTTTTAAAAAATTACAAAAATAAGATTTTTTCGAAAACGGTTCCAATTTTTTTCTTTAAAGTTTTGGTAAGAGTAGTGCCAGACAAACCCTGTACGATGATAAAAACACTGTATGGCTCTAATCTTCTGTTTTTTTTTTCAAAAATCATTAAAAAAATTATTTTACTTGTCTCCCACGTCACATTCTATTTTGAGAGCACGATGTTTAGGTTAATAACATCAAAAGCTTTCGATAGATCTAACAATATTCCAATGGGTTCTTAATTTTGTTCCAATGGCTTCATTTAGTCATTTGGCTTCCTGAATTTACGCCAGTTAACGGTAATTACTTCAGTCAATTTCTTATGCACTTCAGTTTTACTGTTACGATATAGTGTTCGTATATAGTGTTTTCGTCTCTACACGATTTACATCACATAGTCTGCTATGTGAGTATTCGCAAGTTTATTTTATGTGGCGTCATTTAAGTAGAGCCATGAGTTAATTTTAAATAACTATATCAGAAACTGTGTTTTACAACACATGCATTATTTCAAGCTGTACATGATTATTATTTGAATGTTTCAATTGACTGAGACGACTTAAACAGTTCATCGTAGCTTACGCAATTATTTATTACGCACGTGCCTGCAATCGCTTCAAGCGAGAATCAGTTCTATGGGTACATCATTTCAACCTGTGGCAGTGTTTTGTGCTCAAATACTACATTCACTGCACAGTGTGTACGACTGTATGTTTACGTGCGTGCCGGCTGTCGTGATGGTTGTCAGTTGTAACGTCCTATGTGCCAACGGCCATCCAAGAATAATTGCATGCCTGCTTCAAGGCTACCATTTTACTTGCCCCGGTGCAAGGGTACTCCGCCGCTGACGCCGTCAACATTTATTGCTAGCATTGATGTCTAGCACTACGTCATCCATGCAATCTAGAATATCGCCCCTCCCTTCGGTGAGGCTATGCCTCACCATAACTTCGTAACATGCAATGCAAGTTGATTTTCTATACTGTTTGGAATAGACTATCAAACGTCTTGAAAGTGATATCCTCTTGTTCAATTAACAACAGATGGCAATTGCACGCAGTGAAATCACTATTATTATTGTTGTACTATAAGAGAACAATTCATTAATCTCCTCTATTGCCATTTATCAATTTTAACTAATTTACGGTATATTAACTACGTTCCTTTTCTTAGTGACAGAGTGTTCATCGATCACAGTTCCTGTAATTCTTAATTAATGTTTAATTATATGTATTCAATTTATCATGCACTTAATGGCAACACATCCTATGAATACCCAATTTCAGGAAGAAGGTTCGATGCCACCTTTTAAGGGAACCTGGTCTTTCGAGTGGAAGAGATTGATTAGAGCAACCAGTTGGTAACATTCACATCCAGACAAAGGTTGACTTTGGCCTGGCTATGTTAGCACTGAGCTATCGCAGCCTATTCACTAAAGCGATTACTTCAAAACGTTCCGAATGGAATGGGTGGGATGATGCTCACTCAACGTGAAACGAAGGACAATTGAGGCAAACGTTTTGGGCTGCTTTGTGGAGGGTGCGGAGTTACTAGAAATAAGTGGCCGAATCAGGCGGACGACTTTGTTGCAGAATATTTTCTTCCACTGTTTAAACAATGTCCTTAAGCAAGATTCGTATAAAATCTTGGTGTATTTTACATACTCACAGGAAACAAGAGGAGTGTCAACGCCAGCTTTTTTCAAGAAAAAGAAGATGGGTGGATGCATTCTAAGGGTTTCCTTCACAACCATCTCCACGTACTGCATGCGTTGCAACGTATCCGGAGTCACTTCCGTGGAACCGGCAGCGCCGAATATATCCTGAAGCTCTCTCAGCGCCTTCTCCTGAAAAAAATTAAGTGTGAACTTAGAAAATAATGTCCTTATAGTAAAGGACTGACCTGCGTCCGTTCGTCTGTCTATACGTCACTCACGGTTAGGCCCCTTCCGGTGCACCAATGCAGACAAACGAGACAAAACACGGTCGATGTCTCTCGATCTCATGGTAGGGAACTGATCGTATTTGCAGATCCATTCTCAGGATTCTAAGAAACTTCTCTCAAACGTGTGTTTTTCCCGTTTTAGGCATCCAAAATGTGTTGTGGTTGACTTACAATGGTGATAAATAGCTCTTTCAAATCCCCTGACAAGACAAACCGATTGACACAATTCTTAGCCGATTCCCTCTAGGATACTCTGAGAGATTTTCAGAAAAAAACAGGTGTTTTTTGATGGTTTGCTGGTGTGGAGTAGGGTATTGTGTGAACTACATGTTGTAATAGGATTGGGTAATGTGTGTTGTCAGGGAAGGCAAACATGAGAGATGTCTGATGTGTGAATAAAATGATATAAAAGAAGGCGTTTAAAATTGTATGATGACAGTAAATACAAGATATTAAAACGGAATTAATTCATCGAAATAGATGTGTTTCTCTAAGAAGGGACCAGTTTGACCAGTCGGGATAGAAATGAACTTTATGCAGGGTGATAGCATTGCAAGAAATAGTGATGAATTCATTTACAATTGAGCTAACTGTAAACGAATGCACTGACATAATGAATCCATGGACATAATCTTCAGATAACTTGTCCACAGTGACCAAGCAGGACCCTTCTTAAAGTTATCTCTCTATACCACAAAGTAGGTAGCGTTCTGCACGGTCAGCAAGATAAGTGTATAAAACGTTTCAATGCAACTACAAGTAAATTGGTGAGACGAGGTACTTCTACTTTTACTGACTTACGACTGTACTTTTTGCGGCATTTACGTGAATCGTTACGATTTAATTCATCTCCTTGACGAAAATTAAATTTTGTAATGAAAGAAGTAATTAAACATTTTAATTTACACTTTTCACATAACTTTCTATTGCTGATGTTAGATGCCAGCCAACTCTTAAGATGTTCAAAATTATGAGCTTGCGTGTGAAAGTACTTTTTTTAAATTTTTCGATTAAAACACAGTGTCACGTCTCGGGTTTTTAATTATTCGAGAAACATTCCTGGTGCCTTTGACTCTACCATGAATAAATGCTTGACATGTGTCTTCCATTCAATTGTCTGATATCAAGTAATATCCACAGTCTAATGTAAGCATAAACTAGGACAAGGGTCAGACGATTTGTTTGTCGAATTCAAAAATTAAAGAAACAGTCTAATGCAGATTTAGGCAGTAAAGAAGTTGGACATAATACACTCTTCAATTCAAATTGACAAAACTTCAGAATTTAGTTTATGAGTGAATACACAAAAAAATGCTGAAATAAAATCACAATACACATTTTAAAAAGCAATAATATAGATACAGAATCTAAAATGAACCCCTCAGCAAAAAAAGGTACATTATTAACTTATACACAAAAGATATGAGGCTATGAGCGGCAGAGTGGACTTTGAAGGAAATGGGAGAAACACAGGGTTTAAATATTTCATGAAATTTGTGTTGCATATAATTATTTTATGTGGACATATTGCTATCTCAAGTCACTGTGATCTGTTAGAAGGTGACACAAAGTATATAAAAGTACCAACACATTACATATAATAACTAAAATGCACTTATTAGTCAACTATGCTCTCTTAGAATTTTAATGTTTAATTAAGGATAGTCCAATTTGTTCTTTTAGTATTTTGGTTTCATTTTGGTGCAAGAATGTACAATTAAATCACATTGAACTCTAAAACTAATTTTTAAACAATTTACTCCTGCAGCAAGTCATCACCACAAGGAGCCTCTACCTATGATCGAATCTTGTAAAGTTATGATCTATTGAATGTATGAAGGCCACATTTTAAATAAGATCCTTTTTTCCCCTTTACTGATGACATTCCCGGTGGGATGTAGGAGTGACAGTGCGTTTTCTATTGTAAATTATTTTTCCCTAATTCACGTGTCTCAATATTAACCATTACATGATTTGAATATTTCTTTGAATTTTATTAGGATATTTTTTTCTGAATTGCAGCCATTCGATTTTAAACCACTCTATCTTAGTTTTCAATTCCTACTGTTTCCTGTTTATAATACCGGAAAAGGTGGCTCAGTGCATCAACTGATGTCACTGCAGTGCCGCTGACCGAGAGGCCCTAGGCTCGAGTCCGACGTCGGCAGGTTTCTCGTCACTAGCTTTTCAGCTAGATCGAATTTAGTCGCTGTCTGTAGAGAATTCTAGCGTCCGGCTTCTCTGGTCGGTAGTTTTCCGTGGTTTCTCCGATCAACACTACGCGAATGCCGGAGCAGTACCCTAACAAACGGACCACGGACCACGCTCGATCTTTCCTTCCTCTTCTTTCCCTTATCCTGACTCCTGCACACACACTTACATGACCACATATGCCAGGAGACCAGTCGGGGGCTTAGAGCTTTTCCCGGCTCGGGCGGTGACCTGCTGATGGGACATACCTGGTGGGGAAATCTCCGCTAGTCGACGGTAGGTTGGCGCCGAATCTCGAAATCCAGCGGGGGAAAATCACCACTACCTCCCGATGAAAAAACATGCACTGCTTTTACGGATCTAATGACCTCAGTAGTTGACCGAAATCACTAGCAATCCGAAATCACTAGCAATCAATCAATCTCTTTGTATTGTAATGCAATGTAATAAAACATTAACAACATTATGTATCCAGTTTTTTTAATGTCTCCTTTATTTGTTTCAGGTAAGTCTTGTGTTTCGTATTTACAGAATTTAAAAATATTTCATACCATTAGAGTTTTTTGTTATATCATACTTTTTATTTTTTTACTTTATTAACTTTTTTTCTTTTGTAATTTTATAATATTTAAGAAAGAAACAATAGTAATTACAGTACACGTGAAGATGTGACGAATTGGGTCGCGAAACGTCGTGGTTCTAAGATAATAAATTTAAGTAATCTAAAAAATGATTTATGTAGCTTGTTAATATGTGAAGGATACCGCTCTATGAATAATAATAATAATAATAATAATAATAATAATAATAATAATAATAATAATAATAATAATAATAATAATAATAATAAAAGCTATGAGTCCCACAACGTTCAGGGTAATACAGCACACAAGAAAGTTCTTACTGTATGGCCATTGGTGTTAGAATGGTACATTGTAAGACAGTTCGTTGTAATCACTTCCTGAAATACACAGAATATTTTGTGCTGAAAAATCATGGACGTCGATAGAGTAAGTGGGTTTTATAATTTTGTTTTATTTAAATTGAAGTTTAATTGCATGAAATACATTTAGACACTAACGTATGAAAACATATTTTTAAAAATAGTTTTGGAGTTCTTTATTTTTATAATGAAAAATATTTTAGTGTGTCCATTTGGCCACGCTGAGCAGTTCTGAGGTCAAATTTTGTTGTTGGCAAAATAACGTTTTAACTCTATTTTCATCTTTATTTTTCCGTCAGAGGATAGCAAAGATCGCAGTAGAATACACAGTGGGTGCAATATTTTTGATCAAGTTATATACGGTTCATCGTAATTTTAATTTTCAGTATTCATTAAACTCTCTTTCTTGTTTACCCCAGCAGTGCTGGGGTTGCTGGGGTTGAATGCACGCCACAGCCAGTATCACAAACTATATAAATACAGTAAAAGGTGCGGGGACACCATCAACCAATCTTCTCATCACATATAAAGTAAGTGTTACAGAGGACATGAGATATAATATTTATACGCCTTATATATAAAAAATTGAAAAGAAGAGGAGATGGCAGGGAAAATCGTTCAATCATCAGTAGTGCGTATATTCTTTGTAGATTTATGTTTGGAATATTCTGAAATTATCATTGCCCCGAATGACAGCACTTCATTTCAACTTTTCAAATAATTATTTTATTTTTCTTCTTTTTCTTTAAATAAGTGTTGTATCATTGTTTTATTGTTCTTTTTATTAGCAATAAACATTTTCGAACGTTTACTAGATTTTGTAGAAAATGATATTATAACTGCTCAGCGTGTCCATATAGACAGAGGGGTTTTTCGAAAAGCTTACAAATATTTTTATCAAAATATATTTTTAATCCCATTTATGGACGTTTCTTGAAGATTTGCAACATAAAAGAATAATTATTTCGAAAAAGAAATAATTCGGGCAGTTAAGGCTTAATGTGACATTGCATATTTTCAAATAACTTCCAAAACGTTCGTTGCGATCTGTTTTGATAATTAAATTTGTTTTTGAATTATATTAGAACTCCCAGAATTTAAGGTAAAGTCCACAGAACACACTTGTTCCCATGTACGTCCCACACATTTTGTTTGAAAGAAAATAAATTAATTTAAATAAATGAATTAAAAATACTGTTATTAAAGCTGTGATTTCGGATTAATCATATTGTTCGATCCAAAAAGTTACTTACCTGAACTAGTGGGTTTTTGGCTAAAAAGTAAAGTGCGAACTGTAGAGCGACGGCGGTTGTATCATAACCCTGAAGAAGAAAAAAACATCAAAATTTAAAAAAATGTTTTATTCTCGTTCTCTTTGCGATAGTCCACATAGTATTAGAGAATTTAACAGGTAAGAATGTTGCTTATGGGGATCTTTCACAAAATTAGTTATACGAATACAATACCTAAGTTCTGAGAATGCTGGTATTGTTTACATTATTCATGAATTAATTAATGGATGTCACATTTCTCAACGCGAATTTATTGTAATGCCGGATTTCTACGGTCTTACCAACATCATCAAACATTGGGTGTTGGAAGTAGGGAGTCTATTGCTACAATCATTTCATCAAAGCCGTTGAAAGCCGGCTTTCAAAATAAATTCAATTTAACGAAGATGATGTCCCCTTTTTGTGATGTTATCCAATTTCAGACGTTTGGTTATAGAAATTCTTCATTTAGAGCAATAACAAATCAAATGAAAATGTCAAAATTTAGGAAATTTACAAAGTTTCTAGTCTCCAAATAAGCGTTATCAAAGGTCAACACACGTTGCAAAGTATTAGTTCGCCTAAAATTCTAGTTATTCTTTGTTAGAGCATTTCCATAATCATTTGTGAGGGTACGTATACAAAAAATCCCACTAAAAAGATTTTGCGGTACCTTTTAAAGGAAAAAGTGTTATAGATTTAAATTGATAGAATATTACTTAAATTGTTTGATGACAGTAATTCATTAATTGAAAATAAAAAATTATGACCGCAGTTTTGCAACGATTTCATTGTATTTTCTTTGCCGATGGAAAAGAACATCATCTGGTGTGATGTTTGACATGTGGAGTTTGACCGGCAGTTGCAATTAAGATTAAGAAGAATAAATATTATTTATCGCAATAACTCTCTCGTTCTCGGAATAGAACACCTTTTATTTTATTGTTATTGAAAAATTGATTTCTTCAGAGGAAGTTGTCAGGAAATTCACTTAACTCACTGTATTACATTGGTACGAGTAGTCCATGCTTTTTCTGGTACGAGTATTTCAAACTTTTTGGCAAGGTACTTACTGCCAGTAAAAATGTCATCATCTCATCCTGTACGCTCTGATAAGAAATAGACCTTCCACTTTCCTGTAGCAGAGCATCTATGAATATATTGAACTGCTTTTTGTTTGCATCTGCATCGGCTTCGCTGGTAGCAACAGTTGTGGCTTCCGGCATGTTCTCGTTTTTGAAATTCTCGTTCTTCATTAAACTCTCAGCTCTCGCACGGAGTAATTCCTTCCGCTGCTCAATCAACTGCAAATAAATAGACGTAAAGAAATGTGATGTGTCTTCTATGTTAGGTAACGAAATCCGAAAAATATACTGAAATATTTATTCATGTACGCAGTAAATATCCGATCATGCTTTTGTTTTTAATAATAGGTGACATTTTTTTCCTTAACAAGGGAAGAAAATCCGAGGTATCTAATATTATCTGTTTGTTGAGATTTCTGTCCGTTTATCGTTATTCGAGGGAAATTCATTTTGAGAAGGGTAAAAGTGACGTAAGTAGTTTTTAATTCTCTTACATTTAAGTCTTATTTATTTAGAAAACCGTTAATTTTTCTCTAGTTGAATTTGAAGGTTCCTCGACGCAATATGAGGAACTCCTGAAAAATAATTGCAAAACGTCATCGACTTCGTTGATGATCACGTGCGGACATGTTTATTAATCACTTTGAGTTCCTACAAGGAACTAATTCTTAACTGAAAGAATGCCCATGTGGATCCATCGATTGCATGATTTTTTCGTGTTTCCGGGCGCGTAAACTGCTTCGGTCATTGTTCCCGTAAGTGTAGTGCATGTTTTCTCGGGAGATGGCAGTGATCTTCCCCGATGGATGGCGAGATCCGGCGCCGACCTACCGTCGGCTAGTGGGGTTTCCCCCTAACCAGAACTCTCCCATCAGCGGGGCACCGCCCCAGCCGGGACAAGCTCTAAGCTCCCGACCGGTCTCCCGGAATATGTGGTAGTGTAGTGCATGTTAGTGTGTGTGTGTAAGGGGAGAGGATAGGACAAGGAGGAGGAAGGACAGATCGCGCGCGGTCCGTGGCCCGTTTGGTAGGGTACTGCTCCGGCATTCGCCTGGTGTTGATCGGAGAAACCACGGAAAACTACCGATCAGAGCAGCCGGCCGCTAGAATTCTCCTCCAGACAGCGACTGAATTCGATCTAGCTGAAAAGCTAGTGACGAAAACTCTGCAGCCGTCGGGACTCGAACCTAGGACCTCCCGGTCAGAGGCACTGCAGTAACATCAGTTGATGCACTGAGCTACCGCTCCCGGTATGAGGTTCAAAAACATGTGAATTGGAATGGTTTTGTTTTTAATGAATTTATTTCACTTCTTACCTATAAATACTCTGTGATATTGGAAAGAATATTTACCGTATCTAGATAACTCCGACCAATATTTAGTAATTCTAACGCTGTTCGTCCTGCAGGAATTATATTATAGATTCTGTCAATATAGAACCATGGACATCTTACGCGATTGTAGAGCAGTTTCTGCGCTCTGTAAAATAAATATCCAGGATTAGAACGTATTTTTCCACTATGCATTTGCGCCTTTTACACTTGAAGGCGTGTACACATGCATATGCAGATTCAGATGGGTAAGGATAGAAATATTGAGAAACATGCCAGTTTTTTTGGAATACGTAATATAATAATTTTCTTTGAAGTAACATTAATGAAATCTGCAAACGATTAGTAGCCTTATAGGATTTAAAATTAAAATTAATAATGGCCTATGTACCGCAAGCACACTCATTTTTCTGACCATTTCTAAGTGACTAATGCAATGGAAAGGAAAAATTATAGATGCAATTATAGAAATTGTGAATTTTTTCCACTGTAATAGATCAGTAATAAGTATAGACACGTTTCAAGAATTCATATAATTCTCAAAAAAAAGTAATGTTACATTGGCGACTGTTTGATGATACAATTCTGAATTGATTACTTGATGAATATTCAAGCATGAATGAATGTTCGGCAATATTAGAATTTTTGCGAAACACAAGATACTGCCACATTATGCGATTGTATGTTTCAAATATTACAAGACCCTACAATGAATTTACGAATAAGAGTCAATGTTCGTCAAGACTTCCAAATATCAGATAATTGTCTTGCAAGCAAAATCGCTCGTTGAAGGACGATGTCCCAACATCTTACCGAATTTGTTGCAAAGATGAATCAATTCATTCAAGTAATTAAACTCGTAATATAAGTAGCAACTGTGAACCATATATTTGCCAAAACAACAATCCACCTGATTGCTGTAAAATACAAATACTTACACTGTAACTAAAGTACAATTGGAATTATATAAATGAAGCAACAACATGACCGGCACAAGCTTCTTCAACAAAGGTCACAAGCCAAGAGACCACATGTCCGCGTCTGCTATATTTTACATGCCATGTGAGAGAGAATTCATTATCGTCTGCCAAGAGAGGTAAAATTCGTGATTTTTTCTTAAAAAAAGAATGTCGCGAGATAAGACTAAAAGAAGAATAAAAGTCAATTTAGGAATGAGTAAAATCTAGAAATGTATTTAAAAAAGGAATTTTCTCGTGTCATGTAAACTTTAAAAAGGGCAAATAAAGAATTTAAATACAATTATTGTAAATTATTCTTTCCGGTGTGGAAATTACATTAATTTGCCACGACAAGGCTCTAGTAGGCACTGTCCATTGTGTGTCGCCATTCTGTGGCGAATACTGACATTACTTGAAGACACCCGTTGACACGCTAGACAGCCAGTGTGACGAAATGTTTCCTGGGTTATTGAAACAGGTGGCTTGCGTTACAAGGTTGAATTCTGTGAAGCTCAATAATGTACATGAGAAACAGTTGTACGAGCAGTAACTGTTGACAAAATATGAATATAACTAGGTGAAAATAATCACTCGTTTATGGTGTCATGGCACGAGCGGTTAATTATTAATAAAAATTTTATTGAACACCTTAATATTAATTATGGAACTTGTAGAACAACAAACTAATTAATGAAGAGATACATTGCGAATAATGCAAACTAGAACAAAAAATAATATAATAAATGAAATAGACTAAACGTTTAAACAATTACTGGTGTGTGATATCCGAATGTCTTTAAATAGTTGGATACCCTTGATGACAAGGACAGGTCTCATGTATGCGGATGTTTATTTTCCCGAACAGCTGTCTATTTATTTATTTATTTATTTATTTATTTATTTATTTATTTTATTTATTTTACGTCAGAAAAACAGTTAAAAACTGCGTATGACGTACTATGGGGAAAAGTGAATTGCGTGCACATTTTCGAAATTCTGTGATCCCTACACTAAGTCACTTAAATTATGAATTTTGAAAGGGAGAAAAAAACAAACAAAAAAAACTCCCATGTAATAAAATATATTTTCAAGGATAAATAAGCAATAAATTTTGGCTCTTATTACTTCCTGCCGCGACAACATGGAAACGATAATTTGAATAATTGTATTTCCCACTGAATTTTAGAAGACGTGCACAGAAAATGAAGTTACATTTATGTCCAGAAGCAAAACAAGGGGCCATCTCAGCATTTGCTCAATGGATCAGGGAAACTGGACGAAAAACCTGATCGAGATGGGGGTCATTGACCCGGAAGCTGTGTTACAATAGTTGTTACAGGTTGTTTATACTCATTTATACAGTCCAAATGGTAAATAATGCATTATGTATCATTGTTAAAATTAATGTTACTTTTCTTGTGATGCTCAGTATAGTCTCTAATTGTATAGAAATAGTTATGCAGCAGAAACGATTTCACTTGTGATTTAAACTTTTCTATTGAATTTAATCGTTTAATGTCATCTGGCAAAGTGTTGTAAAATAATGTACATGTATTGTATGTGAATTTTTTGTAATGAGCCGTTGATACTGTCACCTGATGAATATGATTTCTACGTCGAGTGTTATAGTAATAGACTTCGGCATTTTCTGAAAATATATTCCCGCCCTTAAGCACGTCATTTTTGACAAAAAACACTGATTCGTGAATAAAAAGACACGGTAATGGTAGAATTCCTAGATTAATGAAGAGAGGCTTACATGAATCACGTGGGTGGGGTTTGGTTATTATTCGTACAATTCGTTTTTGTAATATAAAAGTCTGGGAGCTATAAGATGTATTTCCCCAGAATATTATGCCATATCTCAGGCGGGAATGAACATTAGCGAAGTATACGCAACGAGCAGTATGAAGGCTGACTGAATTTGCAAGAATTCTGAACGCGTAGCATAATGAACTTAATTTTGTGTTCAATTCATTTAAATGGACGTTCCATTTAAGGTTTGACTGAATTGAGAGACCTAAAAATTTTGTTGCATTAACATGAGTCAATGGTACACTGTTCATTTTCAATGGAGCACAGAATTGTTTATTTGAAATGGAAAACTGCATTAAAACCGTTTTCTTTTCGTTTACTATTAATTTGTTATTTCGGAACCAATTTGAAACATCTGATATTGTACTATTTACGGTTTCTTTATTGCAAAGGATGTTCGTATCATCCGCAAAGAGAACCGTTCTTCCGTTTCGAATCGTCGAGGGCATATCGTTTACGTAAAGTAGGAACAGAATAGGGCCTAAAATCGATCCTTGAGGAACTCCACATGCAATCTCGTACCACCATCATGCAATCTCGTACCATCGCTGCTGGATCTGGAGCCCGGCGGCGGTGCATATGTGATGATTAGGCCTGTGATTTATATGCAATAAAAACAGCGAAATGTGCACATATATATGTAAATATATTTGGTATTATATGCATTTAAAAACGGAAAATATGCAAAGTAGTGTAATGTAATGTGTAAATGTAAAAATAAATAAAAACTGTCTTGTAGAAAAATTTAATTTTACAGCAAAAAATGAAACAGAAATCATAAATTGTTTCAAGCGACAAACATTACGTCAAGAGCTTAATTTTGAATAATACTCATTTCTTAGGGAAATACTGGGAGATGCAGTTAATGTACATTTCAAAAAATAAAAAATATAGGTATTGAAACAAAAATATTTTTTCTCTCAATTACAATAAAATATAGAACACAATAATCAAATAACTTAAAACTTGAAAATCTTGACTTAATGCGTTTCACTTGTGAGCAAACGATATTTGGTTAAAAGAGAAACGTTGAAAAAAATTGTTGCAATTGCAAACAACCAACTTTTTCAGGTTCTCAAACTCAAACGATCGTCTATTTGGCCTCAAAATCGCTTTAAACCGGCTGAATGACCGCCCCACATCAACAATCAATACGTAACTTTGAAAAACATCTTTTATTTGATCAAAGTAGTTGGAATAATACTCACAATCAGCTGCCTTCAACCAAGTACCCCACCTTGCGATGACTGGTTGGGGAGGTAGAGATAGGTAAGGGTAATTTGTCTTAAAAATTTCCACACGACTTGAAGTCTTCAATAATACTTTCTTGGCATTGATATCAACTGATCAATATCTGGGAATTGAAATCTCACAGTTTCGGCTACACGATGAAAAGTGTGAGCAAGGCAAGTTTGATGAAAAAGTTTAGGATAAACAACTTTTATCGCAACCCCTGCTTTTAACATATAAAGAGCACCATCTGACAGAAATAGCCATAGAGCCTTTTCATAATGAACTCCACTCGGCGAAAGAACATATTCATTCATTCGTTCATTGATTTATTAAAATACCTTGCAATGAAGGGCGAATATGTTCTTTTAACGGATGAGTGGTGAATATGCAACAAAAATATGCAAATATGCTCCAAAAGTTGTAAAAATATGCAATTATGCTGATATATGCAAAAAAATGCGAAATAATAGCTTAAAATTATTTTAAATGACTCAAAACATAAAATTTGTTGAAACGGGATGTTTTAGTTAACAGAAAAAAATATGCAAATGCAAAATCACAGCCCTAGTGATGACACACATTACAGCACCAGCTGATCGAATATTCGGAGTTCCCGGACACAATGACCCGGTATTTATGACGCCGGGGTCTAAGATTCGCTAACGCACAACAAATGTGCGAATGAAGACGTTAAAACGCATGCCAGTATGGCACACGCTGATGGGCAGCCCTAGACCTAATTAGTTGTGAAATGGGCAGCCTGTAGTCCTCATTAATGCCGTGGCGGGATGACAATAACTTACGGCAGCTTCAGATGGTGTCTCCCGGGGCAAAACTAATGGTAACACCCCATCCCCGCACAAATTAAATTTACAAATATTGTTGAAATCGAGACTCTTTGAACATTGAAAAATATGTGCTTACCGCTTATAATTTCGCGTTTTAGTTTACATTATTTCTTTGCATTGCTTTCTTAGTATTTATGATTTTTTAAAACTAAAAAAAATACTAAAACTAAAAAAACTATATATATAATTTTTAAATAAATTATTTAAATTATATAATTCCAATTATGAAATATTTTAAATGGTGCCACCCGTACAATTGTGTCACCTGGAGCGCACCGCCCCCCTGCCCCCCCTAGCTACGCCACTGACTTACGGTATAGCAAGGCGCAAGTCCCGACTGCCAGCGTAGAGCATGGGGAGATCCCATGACCGGCGCGGAAAGGCAAGCTGATGGACAGCCAGTGGTCCTGAATGTACCTGAATCTCTTTCATCTGGCGGTTTTAAAAACTATATAGTAAACCGCCCCCCTTCGCCGACCCGGCGGCCTAACCCTTTAAGACCTAAAATTATTTTGCTTCCCAATTTCAAATAAATGTTATTTTTATGTCAATTCTATGTGTAAAGATTTGTGTAAAAATATTTTTTTAAATATTGTGTTTCTAGAATCGGCGTGGACGTACCCGCACGATTGTGAGGGTTAGGTAGTAATGACTTCAGAATTTTTTAAATGAAACTAATGAAACCATTCTTTAAAAGAAAAATATAATAGAACAGAAATATGTTTTAACATAAAAATTAACGTTTTTCAAAATGAAACAATTTTAACAAATTTGAAACATTTTAAAAACATTTTTTGTTTTATGAACAACATAAATAAACAATGCACTACTTTGTTAAAAGCATTTTTAACAAAAATTAACTTTTTTGTATAAAAATATTTAAAACAATTTTTGTTCGGTGAAGAACAAAAATAAACATTGTATGTTACATTGTTTAAAAATATAATAGAAAGGCAGCATTCATATATTTCGAACATAAAAATTAACTTTTTTCGTGAAAATTTTTAAAACAATTTTTGTTTCATGAACATCATAAATAAACATTCCACTTCCCCTGCGCATTTTGGAACGGAAATTTTTCCCAACAACAATTAAAAAATATTCGAACAGACATTACTTCACAGAATTTCAGTAGCACCTAACACCGAACCATCGCTATCGTAATAGTTGACACATACTAACCTAGCTAACCCCTACTAAAAACCAAAATTTTATCGTAAAACACTTCCTTAGAACATTAACTATAAAAATTAATCTAAGCAATCGTTTATAATTTGCGATACGCGTGAATAAACAAAAAACAAAAGCACAAGTTTACTGAAACAGCTACATGTAATTTGAATGCTAAAACAAACGGACCCTGTGATCTACGAGTGCGATGAAAATACGATCTAGCCGTGTAATAAGTTGGTACCACAATTTCCAAAACCCTCACGATCGTTGTGCGTCGGTCTTTGCTACAACAGACACACCAGGCTTAACAAAACTTCGCATGGAGGAGCTCTCACGGTCGTGAGAGTCGCGGCTTAAAGGTCTAAGATGAAGGGAGGCCCTTGGGGAAAGGTTCCCCACAAACAAACCTCTCGCTAGCATAGCACGCTGCTTGGCGAGGCCACCTCTTCGATTTAGGCGGCACGCCGCGGCGGCTGCTTTCTGGGGAGGCCATGAGGTCAATCCATTTCTCCGACTAATATCTAGGCCGGCTACCGCGAACAAATATTCTGAAGCTCAGCGCGAGGTTTTAGAAAAAAATTATAGGAAATTAATCAATATGGTGAAAACGTACAGTGAAGTGAAGTGAAATGTGCGATTACGCGTAGTCTACAGTAAAAAGTATTGAACAGTTAATATTTAGATAAAGTGATATGCAGTGAAGTGATTTCATTTCTTTCTGTTTGTTTCGATAGTCGGAAACGTCTTTCTACAGGATATTCTGACATGTGGGATTTGTTTATTTGTTTATAGTAACGAGTGTTTCACGTATTAGAAATGTAATAATTATTATAAGTACCAAATATTAATACACTGTGGTGTTAGGTGTGTGTGTGTGTGTGTGTGTGTGTAACAGTACGCGCGCGCGCGTATATATATATATATATATATGTATGTGTGTGTGTGTGTGTGTGTGTCACTCTAATCAGGTCGAGGGAGAAATTAAATTATTATATTATAAAAATGAGATCAAATTTAGTTCGAAAGGTATTTCGAAAGGATGTCATATACGTAAGCCCCGCGGAGGCCGATGGAAAAGTTCTTAGACTTGCGCTCAGCACTTACTCAGCGCGCGCCTCGGGCCCCGCACCCCGGGCGCCTGCCAGCTTGGTCACTAAAGTGCCAGCGAAGAAGCGCGTCAACTGCCCTCAGGAAAACGCGTGTGCAAGGGTGTCGTGCTGAGCAAGGAAGGGGTGAGAGGGGGAGGCGAGGCGGCAGCTGGCCGCGCAGAGGTCCGGGACTTGGACGAGGGCGGGCAGCGAGAAAAGACGTGTGGCGAGGCGAGACCTTCGCGGGGCAACCATGTTCAGGGCTGTCGGCATGGCGAGTTAGCGCGAACTCCAGCAAGATTAGTTTGTCTCCCGTGCAAGTCTTAGAGATCAGCTTCATGGTCATTTGATTTGAGAAAGTAAAACAAAAGCTAACGTAAAGATTCAGATTAAATAATGTAACTATCCGGAGTTAGTAAACCAGCGTACAGAAAAGTCATTCTCTTTCATTCAACCACTCACCCCTCGGGTCGTTCTTTTGGGTTTGGGTACCTCTCACAGCCAAGTGAGCCGGGTGCTGGGAGAGAAGTAGAGAAGAAAGATACTGGGGTGAAAACGAAAAGATTGTGGATGCGCGCACGCACGCACTCACACACACTCACACACACACACACACACACGTGTGTGTGTGTGACATATATGTGTGTGTGTGTGACGTCTCAATCGCCCCCTTTTTTATATCTGGCCCGCCGGCGGCAGCACGGAGCCCACCGTCTGTTGGGTCTCCGTACATAGTTTGCAGATTTTGTCTTGATCCTAAAATGGGAAATCGGGGATTCAGGACGGGATTCGTTTTCGCGTTGCCCCCCTGCTCTTCCACTAAAAAAAACTCAAGTGCATTTGGGGGAGACAAACAATATTTTTAATAATTGACGAAAAGATATATAAATACCATAAAAAGTTTATATATGGGCACAAAAATTATAATTAACACTGGTACGAAGAAAACTGAAGAAATTTTGACAAATGGAGGACTCAAACAAGGATGTAGTTTATCTCCAACGCTATTTAATATATATGTAGATGATCTTATTAAAAAATGGAAACGTATGGTGGGTCCTGGAATCCAGTTAAAGAAGAACAAACATCTAAATGTTATTCTTTATGCAGATGACATAACAATACTGCAAGAAAGTGAAGACGAATTACAAAAAGCCGTATACAAACTACATCTACTGGGAGGGCTCGAATATAATCTCCGGATATCAAAAAAGAAAACAAAGGTTATGGCCCATTATGGTAAACACCCCGTTCGCTCAAAAATAGTAATTGACGATACAGTAATCGAACAGATTTCTAGTTTCAATTATCTTGGTTGCGAGATCAGTTATGACAGAGATAAAGACATAGAGAATAAGACCAATAAATTTCAATCACTATGTGGCATAATAAACCGAACACTTCAGAACAAAACAAGGAAAGACACCAAAATAAAATTTTATAAAACAATGGTTGCTCCAGTTCTCATGTATGGAAGTGAATCGTGGATAGCAAAAGAGAGAGATAAAAGTAAAATCCAAGCAGCGGAAATGAGATTTCTCAGGAAAGTTAAAGGCTGCATAAAACAAGATCACATAAGAAACGAAGATATCCGTAAAGAACTGGATATATATAATATAAATGAAAAGATAGAGGAATACAGAGAATCATGGAGACATCACATTGGAAGAATGGGTGAAGAAAGAATTCCACGCTTAGTGATGCAATACCGACCGAAGGGGAGGAGAGATGTCGGGAGGCCCAGAAAGAGATGGAGCTGAAGTGCAAGTGAAGACGGAACAGGCATTCATGCCTAATCCCTGAAAGGAAGAAGAAGAAGAAGAAGAAGATATATGGGTCACACATTGCTCTCATGACGTATTGTCAACTAATTTGGAAGGGCTTTCCCTGCCGCCCTCCAAAAGCAAGCAAGGAAAATAGAAAAAAAGCACACAAAATGGAACAATGTTTCCAAAACTACAATAGTCAAAATTTTACCATCTAATTATATAGATTGTGTTCATAATGAAACTTGATCTCTCATTTAATCCAAAATTCCTCCCACGTAATGATAACAAATTCGAGTACCTCCGAAAATAACCACTAGCATACTTTCCTATGTAAAACTAATATTTACAGGAAGAAAAAACACAAATCATTCCTAAAATTCTGAACAAATTGGCAGTCACTTCTTCCATATTTACACACACCCTCCTCCCGAAATAAGCCGCAAAGTGTTAAATGTTTCGTAATATGTGTTTTCCATGATTGCGCAATCCCATGAGCCCATTCACGGAAAAGAATATACGTCCCCTTTTTAATCTAATTTTTGTAGTAGAGAACCCAAATCCGCTCCAATATATATATATATATATATATATATATATATATATATATATATATATATAAATATATATATAGCGAGAGAGAGAGAGAGAGAGAGAGAGAGAGAGAATACGTTAAAAGTTGAACTTACTTGAAAATGCGCTCGAACAGCTCTTCATCTGGGTTTGTTTGTTGGCTTGAAGGGACACCGCAGAGACTTTCTATTGAGAAACAAATTTATTTGTACTCATCTATTGCTCAGTACTTTGGTGAAATTTGCTCCAGAAAATGTGTACCCACCAATTAGTATATCTGCCTCAAGAGTTTCTGTCAAGAGCTTTATATCAAAAGCACAACCATTTGCATTTTTAGCTAAATTTTCAATAAAAACATCGCTCTTTCGGTCTAACACTGTCATATACTTTTGGAGGAGATTGTGATGAAAGGATGGCTGTATAATTTTGTGATGTCTCTTCCATTCGCTTCCTTAAACACAATTTAGATTCAGACATTATAGCATCGAAATCTGAGAACAAAAATTAAGCAAGAAAACTGAACGACAAAATAAATATGCAATTATGCATATTAAGTAATATTGATTTGTATTTCTTTTATTCCCTGGAAACGAAATAAACTAACACATTAATTCTGTGATCTTAAAACAAATTTCCATGACACGAAAAACGGATCACGAAAGTTTGTTCCTCTCAAACGATATGTATCAATTTTTATTTTCTCGCTTAACTTAAAAAAAACACATATTGTAATCGTGATAGTTTTTCAAAGAAAAACTCATTATTGCAAGAACATGGGTACAAAGAAATTGGGTAAATCATTTTCCTATACGTAATAAATTACTTTCTAGAATACGTTGTGCAGTCAGAATTCACACGGAAAAGTCGATTCAGGACAAAACGTCTGTCAATCTGTGTCTGTCTCTCCGGCCATCCACTTGTCTGTCCGTCTGTGAACAACACTAACGCCTAAACTGTTCGTAGAATTTTCTTGAAAATGAATATTACTTAGTCAATGTTCCCCACTCAAAGCCCTGTTATTTCAAAAAAATCTTCAAATTTTGAGGGTACTTTACATAAAGCCCCTAAAACATTTTAAAATGTCCTAAAATTGTTATTCTAAACAAATTAAAAAATCTATTTAATTTACTTTAAAATCTAAACAAATTAAAGAAATGTTCCAAAGGCTCCAAGTTTTTCTTTAAATTTGTTGTAAGAATAGAGATAATTACTTACAGATGTGGCATGGGTCCGATTTTCACTATTAATTCTGAATATTTAGAAAATTAAAAAATTTTGAAATTTTTGGCTTCTTCCTAAAGCTACAGTTTTGAAGATTTAGGTTTTTTCAAGTTAAATTTGTTCCTCAGAATTAGTTATTTAATTAATGATATATACTTTTATGGAAAATATTCGTAACATTAAGCAGTTTTCGTGAAATGTAGACAATTAAAAAAATATTAAAAACAAGATTTTTTCCAGAACGACTCCATATTTTGTTAGAACGTTTTGTTCCGATATATGCAATTTTGAATTTCATTCGGATAAATGAACTGAACAAAAATGAAACGAAACATGAAATGAAATAAATTCACTGAACAACATGAGTACAAACTCTCGCATTTTTTGGAAAAGGATACGCAATACTGAATATTGCATTTTCTGCGGGACTTACACTTCAGCTATTACTTGAAAATGTTCGATTCAACGAATATAATAATATAAAATGATAAATGAACGAATACTATTAAAAACAATTTCTTTATTTCCAGTGCATCCCACAGACAAGCAAGGATTATTTTACAGATAAATTTAAAAGCCTTAACTGAATGCAATCTATAATTATCCTACTATTATCGTACGTCAGTATTATCAAATCATTGTATATTCTACCGTAGTAATAAACTAATAGTGCTACCAAACCACATATTTTCTCGCATTATTTCTAAATGCTACGCAATATTATACTTCTACATAAACCAGCAAAAGTTATTTCAACCAGTTTTTTTCCGCTTCGAAACTCCAACTCATATCTTTAGAGTTAACTTACCTGCACTCATACAACTACGCCTCACAAGCGCCATATAGGTCGAACTCGGGCAGAGGCAAAGATTCATATAAAACCCTCAACAATCAAATTATCCGTTAGATATAAAGCCTTCAGTCTATTCAGCTCGATCAGAAAATATCAATTTTGGAGAAAATTCGCTGAACGATTTAAGCGCTAGTTGTTCACAAACGGACTGACAACTGTTAGGTGGATTCTTTGATGGTGATTCCGGGAGTGTCAACTGCTAAGGTCATTAACCCCGTGAGTAGTACATGCCATTTCCCAGAAGGTTGCTGTAATCTTCCCCTCCTGGATGGCTAAACCCGCTGTCGACCCACTGTTGGCTAGCGGCGTTTTCCCTAAACAAGGTATCTCCCACCAGAGAGGCATCGCTTCAGTCGGGACAAGCTCTAATCTCCCGGCACGTGTGTGCATGTAAGTGTAAGTGAGGGTAATGGGAAGGATAAGACAAGGAACTGGAAGAGAAGATCCCGTGAGGTCCGTGGCCCGTTTTGTAGTCTACTTCTTCGGCCTTCATCTGGTGTTGATCAGGGAAACCACGGAAAACTGCTGATCAAACAGCCGGCAGCTTGATTTCTTCACACACAACGGTAGAATTCGATCTAGCTATCTGGCTAAGTGGCGAAAATACTGTCAACGCGAAGATTCAAACCTAGGGCTTCCCGGCCAGTGGCACTATAATATCAGTTGATGCTCTCAGCCACCTCAACTGATCAGCTGTTAAAGCGATCTAAGTCGGTCCAGTATATCAAGTATATACTGTCATTAACTTCACATTGTTACAAACGCGAAGAAAGACAACTGATTTGACGTGACGTAAAATATAACTTGGAAATAGAATAACAGAGTTGAAAAAACGTTTAAACGTTGCAAATTGAAAAAGAACATACAGACATGTCCGGTTTATTTATCTGTATCTATTTGTGAATAGAAGTGCTTCAAATAATTTTCAATAAAATTTCTCAACTTCTCGATAGTTTTCGGCAACGACCCATTCTTCAAATTGACATCCAAACGAGGGATTCGAACCCAATTATTTTTGACCCGAAGCGCTTAATCCGTACACGTCTTTACCAGCTCAGCTATCCGGGTCGTATACACTTCGGTATTAGTCAAGAGGTAACTGTGCAATTGTAGCATTAGGAAGCCGAGAAATTTAAAAAAAATGTTTAAAAAATGTCTTTTGGGCGACAGAAGGCATCTGGGGAGACAATAAGGTCTAACTGAAAAGTTAGTTATAACTAATGAGATTACAAAAGCTAACCAGTGCGAGAAAATCTGTGCTATTGTAAAGCGCAACTGGTTTATTTATTTACTGTACGTTACTACGACGAGAAACTTTACTAAAAAAATTTCGAGCGTGTTTTTAGAAAATATATTTTTTAGAATTGTATAAAATACTGACTAATTAAGCGAAATCATCTGGTTTTGAAAAAAATTGGACAAGACCGTTTTAAACAGCAAAAGGTTTTTTTACAATAGTTTTTGTTTAAAGCAAATATCGCGATCTCCTATTTTGTAGTTTTGAAACGTTCACTTGTTGGCATTTTCGAAAAAACGGAAATATAGACGAAAATGTAACGCCATAATCTTACTGTCCCTTATTCCATAGGCGGAGAAAATTTAAAGAAAAAATTCGGAGCGTTTTTTGACAAATTTGATTTTAGAAATTGCATAAAATTTTAGACACTAATAAAGCGAAATCAGCACTTTTTCAGAAACTTCTACATGACTTATTTTTATGAGCGGGTATTTTACAACCGAGTTTGTTTAAAGCAAAAATCGCTATACACAGTTTGTAGATTTTAAATCAAAGTTAAGGCATTTTCGAAAAAAACGAAGAATAGCGGAAAATGGAATTAGCACCGTATTTTTTTTTATCTCTTATTACATACTAGCTGACCCGGCGAACTCTGTTCCGCCTTAACAGCCGTTCCCATCTTTTTCTCGCGTCGCACTGACTGTGAGAAACTGTACTATCCTTGTTGCACTCGTGATAATAAAGCTATTGCAGATTTGTGTTTTTTCTCTCAAACAAAGAAGAATTTAAAAAAAAACGCTCTGATATTAAATAGATAATTAAAAAATCAATTACGTAGCAGAGCGTTTTTTTTTTGGAATTGATTTTTGTTTAAGAGAGAAATACAAAGCTGTAATCATAGGGATCGGCTGTTAAAGGCAAAAAAAAAAGCAGATTTTGGAATTTATTAAGTTAAGTTGTTTATTAGAAAATTCAAATAAAAAATTAAGTAGATTAATCATTCATTATTTTTCCTGTATTTTGGTGCATAGGTTAAGTATATATAGGTATAACGTAAGTATATAATAGGTACAGTATAGATAGATATAACGGTGAACGAAAAGCGGCTATCATTATCGCCTTCTGTTATCAGTGCGGCGTTACAACAATGGGTTACAACAGGCAACAATGACCGTTGAATATATATATAGAGGGATTAGAAGAAAGTTCAAAATTGAAGCTGTTTTGAGAAAAAAGTTGTATATATTTTGCGCAAAATAGCACGGAAATTATTCATATTTTCAAAAAATTAAACATGAGGTTATTTAAAGATCCGTCTTTAAAGAACTGATTTGATTTAAGAAAAAAGGTCTTTATTCAATATTTTAATTGTAGAAATGCGCCCTGAGCAAATTGCGCTTTTTCAATTTTACAAAATCTGTGATTTCAACGACCATGAGTCCAACACCATTCTCTTAAGAATTCTTTACGCTAAACGAAGACAAAGTATGGTTAAAAAATTTGGTAGGTTTATTATTATTATTATTATTATTATTATTATTATTATTATTATTATTATTATTATTATTATTATTATTACTATTATTATTATTTTGAGAAAACAGTGAAAATGTGTTTGAAGCTTTATGTGATGTACCCTCAAAAATCAAAATATCCGTTTGAAACTCCCATAGCCCCATGTGCATTCAGATGTTTGAGGAATATCAGTTTTCAAGAAAAGTGGCTAAACGGTTTAGGCTCTACAGTTTATCAGATGTAGACCCACAGACAGACAGACGTTTCAGCCTAAATATGAAAAACAACGTTTAAATTAATAAAATATCTCCACCTTCAATTTTGTAGTTGTAGGAAGATGCCGAAAAAATTTAACCTTTTGCAATTTTAGAAAATTTAGAATTAACAGTGAAAAAGGACTTATGGCATAACTGTATTTTACTCTTTTTCTTCATAAAATTTAAAGAACATTTTGGAGTCATATTTGAGAGAATTTTGAAACTGTCCCAGGAGCTTTATGTAAAGTAGCCCCAATTTTGAAGAAAGTTTTTTTAAAACCACAAAGTTTCGTCACGATCCAGATCGACCGGGAAATATCCATTTTGAAAAAAAATCTTACATATAGTTTAGGTGCTAGTGGTGTTCACAGATGGACGGACGTTTTAAAAAAGAACCCTTTTCGGGTATCGAGGGACTCCAAAACGTGTACTACCATTTAAATCTTGAAATACGATTTTCCGCAGCATTACATAATTTTCTCGACTTTATACACGGACGTAAACGAGAAAGTAACTGTGGTGCACAGATTTCCTAGTATTAGTTTCCAATTTTATTTTGTCTGGGCTAGCTATTCGGACTTCCCACATACTGTTGCCCGCCGCCATCTATCGCCGCCCAAAGTCTTTTTAACATTTTCGTTTTCTCATAGTTGAAGTGAAATAATACTTTAAGAAGAGTAAAACCTCGTTATCGATGGCAATTTTTATTGAGAAATTTGAAGCCGATTTAAAAAAAAAGGCATTTAACCGTTTTTGTAAATGCAAAATTTGTTTTCACAAAAAATAATTTGAACTTCCGAAAAACTTCATTAGAAGTAATTTGAAGCACTTCCACTCACAAATAAAAATATTCATTACAAATAGCTGAAAATGTGCATATCTAATGGCATGAAGGATATTGAAACAAAAATACATTGTGTATTTTTTGAAAAAACAAACGAATACCCCTAAATGAATATAATGTCATATTAAACAGTGCTACTAGCATTATCTGTTTGAAAAGTTTGAAAAAAAATTGTAGTCATTTTCGAGAAAATAAAGTTTGAGCGTTTCTGAAAATTTGGAATTTCGTTCTCATTTTCTCACAAAACTAGTTTTTTAAACTCGGTTTAAAAAAAACCTTATGTAACATTATTTAAAGCACATGCACTTACAAATATTATATGAAAAAATTGCCGCTAAGGTAAATTTAATCACGTGAGTCAAACAAGTAAAAAAATAAATGTTTATACACAAACAAAAACATTACAAACAAAACATATAAATATGGCGTTTTTATCAACTTATAGAGTACATTTAGCACTATCCCTATCAAACGTTTAAACAAAAAAAATGAAGCCGTTTTGGAGAAAATATTGTTTTTGTTATTTTTTAATATTGCACATATTGCACGAAAATTGCGCAAAAACTGCCAAACTTTTCAAACAAATGTGCATGACCTTAATGAAAGAACTATAGAGAAAAAAATTCATTTGAAGGAAAAATTTCTATGGGCAAATTTGTAGTTGAAGTAAAACGCCGAGAAAAAAATTTAAAAATTCCAAAAATGAAGACATAATGGAGTAAAACGGACCTACGCCATCTTTATAAGTTTATTTTACTCTATTCTTTAAGACACTTTAAAGAAAAGTGCCATTTTTGAGGAAATTTTGAAAATGTTCCAGGGGCTTCAAGTAAAATACCCTCATTCAACCATTGTCTGAAGGAGAATCCTAGCGACTTCTCTCATTGGTAGTTTTCCGTTGTAACCTCCAATCAACAGCAAGTGAATGTCGAAGCAGTACCCTAACACACGGGCCATGGACAGCACGCAATATTTCCTTCCTTTTCCTATGCTCTCCTCTTTATTACATCACGCTTACATACAATTCACTACTAGATAGCCTAGAGCTCGTTCCGGCTGGTGGGAGATACCCCGCAAGTTGATGTGCAGATGGGTAGCAGAGCTCACGACTCAGAGGGGATTCAAGACTGTCTCTTCCTGCGGTAAATTATGCGATACACTTAAGAGACTAATGATCGTAGCAGTTGATGCGCCCGAACAAACACAAACATAAGTAATAAATGGAAGTGAAAATGGCGCTCAGCATTAAGCTCTTAATTACGGACTAGTGGAAATAAAGATGGTGATGTGTCTACTCTAATGATTAAGCTTTTGCATTTTATATTTATTTGCGAGGAATTATTACAGAGCCCGGTTACGCTATACGATTACTGAATTATATCAAAAAATAGGTTGTTAAAAGGTATATGCTTTCGTAAAGCTTTTAATTAAGTCGTCTTGTACGTTGTAAATTGATTCTTAATAGAACGTTGTCTAAAACTATCAGATAAAAACCTGGGCTTGTACCTTACCATTTATTGTAATCAATCCTTTGCCGAGGCAATAAGAGACAAAATCTATCATCAGCTTTGGTTTTGACTGATTCTTCGGATTCATTAGGAAACACTGAAAAGAAATATTCACATTGTAAGTTCGCATTTTTATTAAGCATTTTAAATGTAAATGTATGTTACCTCCATACGTCTTCCGAGGTGTTAGAGCAGGCTTGCTCAAGCCCGTTCAAAGAGCGCGAGCGCTCTTATTGGTTCCCGGCTCGACATATGAGCTGTTGGAGATGTTGTCAGTCAATTGGTCTACAGGTAAACGTCCACTGCAATAATGTACACTCGGGGAAATGTCCATTAATATAAATGTTCACTTCATTATAAATCCAATACTGTTTCGTTCAAGTTATTTGTATGTCCATTTCAGAAATGTCGAGAACCTACATGTCCAGTACCATACAATGCCCACTGAAATTTACGCACAAAGGAATTGTATGGGCAATAAGGTTTTGTTGAGGAAACGCCTTTCCGAACACCTCCTATACAATTTGTTTCCATTTTTACTGTGGAAATGGAAATGATATGTTCATCCATTACTCACAAGAATTTTCTTCTTCTTCTTCTGCGAAAAAATATATTGTAATTGAAAATTACCCAAAAAATTGATTTTAATTTCTGCATCAACGTATTTGTCAAGAATGCTAAATATGGAATATGGATGTTATATATAATGTAGGCCATAAATTTTGATCGGATCATATAAATATAGAAGAGAACGAAATAAGTCTGCAAAAGTCCTTGTACCAGCTAAATAGAATATGCAAACCATATTGTCTCTCAATATCTGTTTCTAAAACTAAAGTGATGGTATTCAGAGGCAAGTATCATATCATATCATATATGCTTCCCAAAAAAATTTCGGCACGATGTTTATTTACGAAACTTCTTCTAACGAAATCCTCAAAGTAGTCAGTAAATTGAAAAATAAATATTCAGCAGGTTTCGATGAATTTCCGGATTGTTTATTAAAAACGTGTGCACCTGCCATTATACACCCATTAACTCACATTTTCAATGCTTCCTTGTGCACAGGAATATTTCCAGATACTTTCAAAACAGCAAAAATTAAGCCACTTTATATAAAAGGGAACAAAAATGAAATTCAAAATTACCGGCCAATTTCTCTTTTGTCAGTTTTCTCAAAAATATTAGAGAGACTTTTCTATACACGAATGGAAACTTTTCTCAGGAAAAACGAAGCGTTTCCAGACTCACAACACGGTTTCAGGAAATCAAAATCTACGGAAACTGCCATTTTTTCTTTCCTTAAAGATGTTGCTTCATTAATGGATCAAAATGAAGAACCCATTGGGATATTTTTAGATCTTTCGAAGGCTTTTGACGTTATTAACCATAACATCTTGCTCTCAAAATTACCTTCTTATGGAATTCGTGGTATTGCCCTAGATTGGATTACCTCGTACCTTAAAAATCGATCTCAAAGAGTAGAAATACCGTACTGGCACGAAAGGACATTATTTACTTATCTCTCCAATTCTTTACCAATTGAACATGGGGTCCCACAGGGTTCGATCTTAGGTCCTATCCTCTTTCTGTTGTACGTAAACGATATGCCCTCATCTATTAAAAACGGAAGAACAGTTCTGTTTGCCGATGACACGAATGTTCTTTGCAAAAAAGAAACAATAGTACAATTTCAGAAGTTTTAAATTGGTTTTGTAATAACAAATTAATAGTTAACGAAGGAAAAACCGTCTCAATGCAATTTTGCATTTCAAATTGGCAATCGTATGCTCCATTGAAAATGAACAATATGCAATTAGCTGATGTTAAGGTAACAAAATTTCTAGGTCTCTCAATTCAATCAAACCTCAAATGGAATGTACATATAACAGAATTAAACACTAAATTAAGCTCATTATGTTATGCATTCAGAATTCTTTCTAATTCTGTCAGCCTTCATGCAGCTCGTTGCGTGTATTTTGCAAATGTACATTCCCGCCTGAGATATGGCATAATATTTTGGGGAAGCTCATCCTTTAGTTCCCAGACATTTAGATTGCAAAAGAAAATTATCCGAATAATGAAAAAATCCCATCCACGTGATCCGTGCAAGCCTCTTTTCATTGAGCTTGGAATCTTACCATTGCCTTGCCTATTTATTTATGAGTCTGTAGTATGTGTCAAAACTGACTTACTTAACGGTGGGAACATATTTCCATGTAATACTGATATTTATAGTTACAACACTCGACGTAGAAATCATGTTCATCAAGTGTCAGTATCAACAGCTCACTACAAGAAATCCACATAAAATACATGTACGTTACTTTACAATGCATTGCCAGATGAAATTAAACAATTGAAATTGGTACACAAATTTAAATTAAAAGTAAAATCTTTTCTGCTGCAAAACTGTTTCTATACAATTAGAGACTATACTGATCGCCAAAAAGAAACATAATGTTTACTTTAACAAAAACAAGTTATAGTATAATGAATTAGTTTACATTTGCATTGTATAATTTTAAAAAAATACTCAATATGCCTGTAACAAATAATGTACTTCCGGGTCAATGACCCCCATCTCGATCAGGTTTTTGTCCAGTTTCCCTGATCCATTGAGCAAATGCTGAGATGGCCCCTTGATTTGCTTCTGGACGTAAATGTAGCTTCACTATGCGCACGTTTTGTTGAACTTTCCTTTGGTTGTAGTGGTAGTAGAGCTTAGGGTGAGTTTCTATTTTGTTAACAATACAGAAAAATCAAGTCTGTTCGTTTCTCTTCTATAATTTGGCAACGAAAATATCTAGTTTTTGAAATGTTAATCTCTCGCTTTTTTAAATTTGTTATTATTATTATTATTATTATTATTATTATTATTAATCTTTCAACTATTAATAGTTAAATTGTTGGGAAGGGATTCTGAAACTCAAGAAGGCGTGCGCAGATGATTTCTCCCCCATACGTCATATACAGTTTTTGACTGTTTTTGACTAAATAAATAAATAAATAAATAAATAAATAAATAAAAAGAACTAAAATAATAATAGAAGACAAAGTAATAGAGCAAGTGAAACATTTTAATTATTTGGGCCGTGATATCACATACGATTACAGTGATGATATGAAAACAAAATTACGTTTCCAACATACTTGTGGAACAATAAACAAATATCTTCGCAATAAGACCAGAAAAGAGACACTGTTAAAATTTTATAAAGTCATGGCAGTACCACAATTGCTTTACGGGTGTGAATCATGGACATTAAGAAAACAAGATAAAATGAAGATACAAGCCTCGGAAATGAAATTCCTCCGGAGAGTAAAACGCTGCACCCTAATGGACAAAATAAAAAACGAAGATATAAGAAAGGAACTTAATATATTTTCTATCAATGAAAAACTAAATGAATACAGATCACGGTGGGTACAGCACTTAGGAAGAATGTCTCACGAAAGGATCCCCAAACATGCCTTTCTGTACAGACCACGAGGAAGAAGGGACATTGGCCGTCCACGACAGAGATGGTGTAATGAAGCCGGAACAGGGAATTTCCCTAATCCGTGAAGTGAAGAAGAAGAAGAAGAAGAAATTTCGATCGAACAGAACTTGACACTATCCCCATTTCTGCATTCCTGCCAGTTTAATATTTCTTCTTGTAGATACTATTCAGTGGACATTATTATGGACATTTTGTTTATGAACATTATGCCGTAGATCGTATGGTTCGGACATTTTTGCCTTGGAAATTTTTGCTGTGGGCATTATATGTGTCGGACTTTACCTAGTGAATATTATGATGTGAATATTTTTGCTGTGGACTTTGTGTTCTTTGGACACTCTGCAGTGGACCAATTGATCTGGAAGTTAGAGGAGCATTAGAGTGGGGAGAGGGCCGCTTGTAATGGTGAGGCAAAAGGAGAGTGTAGAGCAGACATGTTCAGGACGTATGCGAGGCAACAAGCTTAGAGATCGCGGGCCCTGAGGCTAGAGAAATTGGCGCGAGACTTAAAAGTAAGTTTGAACAAGTCCGGAGTGGTGGTACGTCATTGGACACTCGGTCCATGAGACTCTTTGGGAGAACTTACTTCACAGTTATTGCCACAAATATAGCTATATTAATTCCTATTTTCTCTTTAAGGCAAATAAATGATCTTTAAATTGAAATAATACATCAGTCCGATTTCAACATCTCAATTGAGAGTAAAATTTACAAAAAAAAAATTGATTAAAACAATCTTGATGTTGCAATTCCATTTACTCAGGGGTGACATAAAAACATGAACATATTACATTCAGGTTAGAAGGTTTAACAAACCAGTATTCGTGTATTAAAAGCACTGTCTGTCCGTAAGCAAGAACTGTTAACTTATAGACTTGTTAATTTATTTCTTACTAGCAGAACCCGGCAGACGTAACTCGGATGTTTCCTACGTAATTTTAATATTTCTCATCCAAAATTATGCCGTGCTAGCTCAGTTAATCGGGTTCGAAGTTAATAATTGTTGCTACTTACTCTACAACCAATTACTCAATCTGCCATCCATACGGAGTGGCGAGGAATCTGAAAATCTTATCAAAATATCTACTACTGGATTGCACGTAACGAAAAATGATAATCAGCTTTCTTTTAAAGTAACAAATAGGAATTTAGTATAACGTGAAATATGATTCTAATAAAAGTTAAACGTGAATTGTTACGTCGTTAATTCACAATGAAGTTATCTTTGGTCATGACCAGCTCTCTCTATCTTGTAATAATTATAAATCAACCTTGTTATATTCGCGGATCTTTGCGCGCTCTTCACTTCTCCATCCGATAGCGCTCCGTAGAATCTTCTCCGTCGTCGCAGCAGAATCTTCCTTCTTCATAAAGCCCTCCGCATAATGTTCGCGATCAAGTGCAAATTCTCCCAGCGATACTATTATTACTCTTTACTTCCCTTATTCGCATCACGGGTGGACGCCTATACACTTACTGACTATTACTTTTTAGAATTCCTTCGTCTCTTCCCACAAGAACGTTTTGACCTAACATAAGAAACGATAGACTTAATTATGTTACAAGTTTTTGCATCGGATTTGGTTGTCCATCATATGTCTTTCCTCGACTTGGTAAAATGTCAGGAGCCGACCCGCTCATTACCGCGTTGATAGAGAGAGTATCACTGTTCTTCCTAAGAACCCAAAGCATCAGAACTTTATATCATCCTCTTTTGTATAACAAAAACAATACTATTTCCGCCTCCGCTCGATCATTTCCACATCATCTTCACCTAGCGAAAATGACTTTTAATGTCGGTTGTTTACTTGTCACATAGCAACCCCTCCGCGATCGTCTATTGACATCCCTATATCCTACTTCATTTAAATGATATTTTACGATAAACGTATAAACAAAATTCGTATAAACAAAATTGTTCGTCATTTTGGTATATCAGAACCATGAAGAACATATTTATTTCCTGGCTATTTTAATTGTTTTTAACGTAGTATTATGCTTAATACTTTTTGATATTATAATTTTAAATTCAAATATAATTACGTGAAAGACATGTTTCGAAATGTTTCGAAGTCCAAATCAGGTTTTGCATATTGGTTTTAGCTTAGGGACAATCTGCACGCAGTAAACATCACACTGCAATTGTCATATGACATTTATAATGTCTACAACGAAAGGATGTGCAAGTAGTTTAATATTGCTATCCATGGTCTTAAAGTTTCTAAACCTAATTCCTTGCTTTCGCGCCGTCTTGCGTTTCAGCACACTGTCCCCTATGAATTTGGAAAGCGAAAGAATCTGTATTGCTCCAGTGTTACGGGCTCCCGAGCCGATGGCTGTGTGGATTCAACCGCCTCGCAGTTCCCTTCCGAAGCCATTTCTCCTATCACTCAAGATGTTCAACATCTCCCCGACACAATGAGGCGAGTCTTACGAGCCCAAAAATTTGCTCGCGAGCAAATTTTTGGGCTCGTAAGACTTCGAGGTGCTCGTGGCCACTCCGCGAGCAACTTAGTTGAACAGGCCTTTGTTATAAGAACCATTGCTTAGAAGGTTCTTACAATCCAATTGAATATTTACCTCTCCCAGGATGAGACTAAGTAACCTCCAGTCACGGCCACCATGACATTTGCCATGGTTCCGCCATTCCGTCATGGACGGGGCCCACGGTTCCCCTATGTTTCAGTCTATATGAGAAGGACGTTCAATAACGTATCTACCTCGGCATTTTGGTGCATCTTATCTATCTCATCATGATTGGAGAGATAAGCGCGTACAGGCAAGTTGGAATACGTGTTGGTATAGTAACCGGCCTCAGTTACAAATCTGTCTGTCGTAGGCTCATGTGAGAAGGTGCAGTGCTGTGTGAGTCATCAAAGAAACTGAGAGATTTTAGACATCGTTCAGTGATAAAATTCCAAACAAAAGAAGAGAAGAAGACTAAAGAAATTTATGAGGGGATGAATGTTGCTTATTGTTTATGGTGTAACCTATGAAGTATAATTGTAGGCCAAGTAATTTAAGTGGGGGAGAGAATCGACTGAACATAACCCATGATCAAGGCGACCTGTGGAAGCATCCTCAAAGGAAATGCACCAAAAAGAGGAGACCATGATTTTTTAATATCGTCGTGTTAAGGTCAGAATTATAGGTCATGAACTTCGCGTTTTATCTGGTGCAGTTCATAGGATCATAAATACAGAATTGATATCAAAGGTCGGTTCCCGATGGATGCCTCGAATGTTGACTCAGAAGCACAAAATATTTCTCCAGCAATATTGCAAGGACAATTTGGACTTAGAGAAAATCCAATTAACTTGTACTCGCGAATTTTAACGGTGAAGAAACATTGGTTACAATCGTGATCTTGATAAGCTGGGAGGTCACAAATAAAGTATTATAAGCTCAAAGCTATAACGTTTTGAGACGTTAGCCAGTGCTATGAGGTTTAGAGGAACGCATATTTGGCAGCCTGTAGGAGTCGGTGTTGTGCTGCACAATTTTTTTACTGTGCCGAAAAAACTATGCCACTGGGGAATGTGTACACAGCAAATTCTTGCTGTTTATTGTTAATTAGATATACAAAGTGTGAAGGAATTGTATGCCATACCGATGTGGCATCTCAAACAGTACGTCATATTGAATTCAAAGTGTCATTTTTTAATGCCCTCTTGTAATGTTTTGCTCTAACGGTAGAACATACTTTTTCATTGCCGATTACGACCACGCCATACCATTTCGGCGGCTCTAAACAGCCGCCATACTAATTCAAAGATGTCCAATTTGTCACTAGTCCATGAATGTACTATCGTATGTTCATGAATGGCGGTACATTTTCATAATTCCCGAGAACCATTTTGAAAAGTAGATGCAATGACACACTGAACTCCTATACTCCCTCCACTGATTTCCTATACTTTAAAAATATATTGCACATATACATCTTCATTCCTCGCCTTAGATACATGACATTGGTATGGTACATAAATATCGGTACTTCAAACATTAAACATGACTAAAAACCGAAAGAGTCGCACATGTAGCTGTTATATATCACACCTGTCAAACAAATTTAGTTTCGTTAATTTAAGTGTTACAAATTTAGATGTTAATTTCTCGCATTCGAGACATCCAATCGGTATGGCACTTACAGATCTGTGTTGTAGACATTAAAATCAATGAAACAATATTTTTCTCGGGTTGAAGGGTCAACATTCAATAATTTTGAAGTCAGAAAACCAGGGATACCCTATGCCAGCATATTTGAAGAATTCATTACCTGAAGGTCGTTCACATCGCTTAGAAGAAAGAATCTCATTGGTCCAAGCATTATTTGTCCGGCCGGATATCGATGCATCACATCGTCCAATATCCATTTCAACAGATTCAAAGCTGAAATAAAACGCAGGTTGATGTCAGTGAGATTGATTTGGATGAAAATCTTGAAAAGATGTCAAAAACTCTACAACACAATTTGAAAATGCGGTGCAGAAAAGCAACTTAGGGATCATGACATTACATTAAATCGAGAGTAGTGGGAGTACATAACGCTGATAGACATTTCTATTCTTACACGCGTCACAAGAATATTATGAAAGTTCTCTGCCCATTGAAAATTCACCGCTTCCAGCCGAGGTTGAAACTGCGAATTCTAGCTTTGAACGTCAGAGTGCACTAATCTCAATAATAGTAGGGCTCACGGAAACAAAAAATTGTAGATACCTCAGAGTAAATGTTAGAAACCTTTAGGGCATATAGGGGCGAATATGATAACTTTTACTTTCTTGCTTCGGAGTAGAGAGAAAGTTATGTAATGCTGCGCGACAAAACGGCGAATTTTCGGCAGAAAAACTCTTATAGACTGCTCCTTGGTAACGAAAAAAGGAATAAATCTAGATGCTAAATTTTAAAATAATCTTCCAGCACGTGGTGTAGTCAGGACCCATTTTGTCATTGAATAGTGTGAAGGACGTACAAAAGAATAATGCAGGTCTCATATCCGTTGAAAACTCTGATTTTTGGGAAAATTTTAAAAATCCCAAATTTTTTCGGCGTCTTCTTACAACTACAATTATAAAGATAGACATTTTTTTTGTCATGAAATCTGTTCCTTAAAAATAGATTTTGAAATAAGGTCATGTACAATTTTTCGAAAATTTGAGCACTTGTAAACTTGAGTAGTGTAGCGGGTAACGTTTTGTTGGAGTCAAAGCTATTTCGTATACTTGCAGAATAAAGAAGGCAGTCCAGACTAGAATAACTGATATTACACTTAATCACGTTGTGGTTATTCAGGATTATATATTCAGGTCTTTCATCGAAAACTAGTTAATGTATAGTTTTTGTTTCAATGTTCCTAAATGGTCATGTCGAATAAGATGAGTGATTGATGCTTAGTAACGTTAATACTTTATATGCTTAACCGTACTTTTCAGTAAAGTCTCGAAGTTGCAGTGAGCCTTGGCTGCAAAACCAGTGATTACGAGCAATTTAATGTAATTGAATTTTCAAGAGACACCGAAAAAAGAAAACATTGTGTGCGTGCAACTTATTGAAATTAGTTAATGATTTAAAAAAATAATCCGTGTCCATAAATCATTTTTCACTTCACCTCATTTCAATGTCAAAACTCAAATAATCAGCGAACGGATAGTTTATCTGCCTTAAAATTTTCCATACTTCCAGAACCTCATAATTACATTAGATAGTTACAGATTTTTACTCTTGACAAGTTCATTTTATTTTAATCAAATATTCTTGTGATATCAAATCAGTCGTAATAAAACTTTCATATATCAACTGTTCTGCCATGATACAACATATTAATACAATTTTTGTGGTAACTTAAGTTCTAAGAAAGAAAGAAAATTTGAAAATTTGCTATCGTGTACAACGTTCTTTGATGCGATTTTAAACATTTTACATTACGAATTTTAAACATATTTTGTCTGAAAAGAAGTATGTAAATTATTTATTTACAAAAGAAATGAATGTATCTGTTCATAAAGAAAATTTAATACAAATAAAAAAGCACCCAATTTAGACAATTCGACTGTTTTTTTATATCTAGGATATTTTTTCTTTCAGAACAAATACATTAATTTTTTATGTAAATAATGAACAATTTATATGTTCTGGACTGTTTATATTATTCTGCAATCTAAACTTTAGCATAAAACGTATTTTTTCTAACAAAATTTGGGTTGGTTATCGCGGCTCAGTCATTCCAAGGAGTTAATTCCAGAATATCCAAGGAGTTTATGAGAGAAAATATGCTTAAAATTGTCTTAAGGACAAATTTAGAAGTTTCTGTCGTGTCCTCCCTAGACAATCTATACGTACAAGGAGCCACTGGCGCCAGACTGGACTGTGCAGTGAATAGTGCAGTTAAGTGTTTGCCAGCGTGACTGAAAGGGATTGTAAATATAGTTTAAGAATGATTGAGACCAAATAACAAAATAGAAGACTGAAGAAAAATAATAACAAAAAGAGGAACTTTCCTGACATAAAAATATTTTTCAAACTTTTACGCATAACTTAAGAGGCTCAAAAAGGCTTGTGTAAATAGTTCTAGTATAGAATATAAACTAGTTTGAAATAGTCTGTTTAAGATAGGCCCCTTCCCATTCCGAAAACTCCTAACGGCTACGTATATAGGTGATATGGTTTAGATGAATTTTTGGATTGTTTATTATAAACGTGTGCACCTGCCATTATACACCCATTAACTCACATTTTCAATGCTTCCTTGTGCACAGGAATATGTCCAGATATTTTCAAAACAGCAAAAATTAAGCCCAATTTTTTAAAAAAATGAAATGAAATTCAAAATGACCGGCCAATTTCTCTTTTGTCAGTTTTCTCAAAAATATTAGAGGCTTTTCTATACGCGAATAGAAACTTTTCTCAGGAAAACGAAGCGTTTTCTGACTCACAACACGGTTTCAGAAAATCAAAATCTACGGACACTGCCATTTTTTCTTTCCTTAAAGATATTGCTTCATCAATGGACCCAAATGAAGAACCCATTGGAATATTATTAGATCTTTCAAAAGCTTTTAACGTTATTAACCATAACATCAAGCTCTCAAAATTACCTTCTTATGCAATTCGTGGTATTGCCCTAGATTGGATAACTTCGTACCTTAAACATCGATCTCAAAGAGTAGAAATACCGTACTGGCACGAAAGGACATAATTTTCTTATCTTTCCAATTCTTTGCCAATTGAACATGGGGTCCCACAAGGTTCGATCTTAGGTCCTATCCTCTTTCTGTTGTACGTAAACGATATGCCCTCATCTATTAAAAATGGAAGAACAGTTCTGTTTGCAGATGACACGAATGTTCTTTGCAAAAAAGAAACAATAAATAGTACAATTCCAGAAGTTTCAAATTGGTTTTGTAATAACAAATTAATAGTTAACGAAGGAAAAACTGTCTCAATGCAATTTTGCGTTTCAAATCGGCAATCGTATGCTCCATTGAAAATGAACAATAAGTTTTCTATAATTCGGCAACGAAAATATCTAGTTTTTGAAATGTTAATATCTCGCTTTTTTAATTTATTATTATTATTATTATTATTATTATTATTACTATTATTTTTTATCTTTTAACTATTAACAGTTAAATTGTTGGGAAGGGATTCTGAAACTCTAGAAAGCGTGCACAGACGATTTTCTCCTCCATATATCACATACAGTTTTTGACTGTTTTTGACTAAATAAATAAATATTTATAAAAGATTCATTTTGGGAGTAACAAGAAGGGACAGAATAGAAAACGAATGCTACCGAAGAACGCTTGGAATCTACAACCTGAATAATAAAACTGAAGAATAAAGGAAGAAATGGAAAGACCACATATTAAGAATGAATGATGAACGCATTTCAAAACAAGTCCTATACTACACACCCAGAGGAAACAGCAATATCGGTAAACTCAGGAGAAGATGGATCCATCAATGAGTCGCAACGAATCAACAGGTCTAATTTTTGAAGGAATATATATATATATATATATATATATATATATATATATATATATATATATATATATATATATATATATATATATGTGTGTGTGTGTGTGTGGCGGGCGGTCAGTCAGGCAGAGAATGCAGGAAGGAGCGTCACGTCCAGAGGTGGGGCACAGGCGAGTGAGGAGATGGCAGGATGAAAATCCGAGTTCATCGATGGAAAAAATATATTGGAACGAGTGAAAACAATAGTAGGAAAGTAATGAGGCGATATGCTAGCTGTGGGGTAAAGAAAGAACTACAAAATAAGGGAAAGAACTACACAACAAACTAACGTTTACGTGGACGATGTCTAACAGGCTCATGGATAATTGGATACGCCTAGGCGAACGGTAATCCGGTAACATGGTGAGCTACCAACTAGTGCATGGAATATGAACATTTGGAGTGGGAATAAATTGTGCGTTGTCAATGCCAAACAATCCAGCGAGTTGAAGAGAGAAATTAACAGTGGATGCAGAGAGGCGAGTGTCATCTCGAAGGAAAGTTTCGAAGCCGCCATTTGAGGTTCTATGCGCAGCTCGGCCAGGTTCGCGCCGGCGAGCAGGGACGTCGCGTTTGAAGGTCATCCCGGCTTCTTCCCACCACCGGCGGCAGCGTGGGGCGTCGGTGACAAGTTTCGTCAAATAGTAAGATCGCTTCCGAGCGAATTTTATTTACCCCACACAGTTAGGTTCAAGCATTGGAAAGGGGAGGCGATAGAATTTGAGCCTCGGAGTCTATAATTATTGTAAAGAAGTTATATTTATAAAAAAACTATTTAATTCATGTTTGTAAATAATTTAATAAGTTAAACAATTTTGTTCATTTAGAAGGCGACCTAAACAGAAAACGGAGCTCACAAACAGTGTTAAGAAAGCCGAAGTAGTTACAGGCCGTAATTATGTATGAGAATTCATATTTCTATTAGCAGTGATTTTAGTATGTCAACTTGCATCAGTGACTAATGAATGTTCTATTTCCTTTGTTTAAATTTTGTTCCATGTTTGTGCAACCCCATATGCAACTCCCACTTCTTCAGAGCTACTGGAGAGGGGAAAGCTAAAAATGAAAAAGTGAGTTTTCAACGAATATGAGATCTGCATCATTCCCTGAAAGGTCCTTCACACTATCTAACATCAAAATTTAATCGAAAGGGATTGAGCCATTTTTTTGAAAATTTTCAATATGTCCTAGAGACTTCATGTAAAGTACTGCCCAAAATTAAAATACTGCTTTCAAATTCAAAGGGGCGTGACATAAGTCAGTTCGATTAGGGAATGTCAATTTTGGAGAAATCGACTGCACAATTTAGCCGCTAGTAATATTTACAGACGGACAGACAGGCAGACATTTTCTCGTCATTCAATTTTTCGATATCAAGGATCTACAAAACGGATTCTCGCTACAGCACGTGTTGTATGATTTTTTCTAAATTTAACAACTGGCCGTATCTAATTTTTCGTACTAGAGCCCACTAACAAGAGGTTTTCTGCCAAAAATTCACCGTTTTTGCGCACCATTAGATATCTTCCTCTTTACTTCGTAGCAAGAAAGTAAAATTATATTTTTCTGCCCCTTAGAACACGCCCTGGAATTTTGCAAGAATTATTCGCGGGCATGTGGGGAAAGAGAAGGGACTCACTGTTCGGGAAGAATCCATTGCCAAAGGAGTTGGCGAAGATTACGACCGGGTAGGGCCCAGGAAAACGACTGGCAAGTTTCCAGAAGTGCAGCCAATCACGAACAAACGCCAGTAGCACCTGCGGTAGACTTACTACAAGGGCGCAAATGTTCACCACCAGAAGCAACAGCCGCGAAAACATTCTGGAAAAGATGGTGAACTTAATATTACTGTCTTCTCTCTCTCTCCCTCTCTCTCCCTCTCTCTCCCTCTCTCTCCCTCTCTCTCCCTCTCTATCCCTCTCCCTCTCTATCTCTCTCCCTCTCTATCCCTCTCCCTCTCTTTCTATTTCTCTCTCTTTCTTTGTCTCTCTCTCTCTCTCTTCGTGATAGTGTTAATGGCAATTTAATATTATAATGTGACATATTCTGTCTTACACTTCAACTACCATTTGAAAAATTCTTAAACAAACGAAGTATAAAAAATAATACATTTTTTAAAATTTAAATGCTTAAACGAAATAGAGTTCTGCTATTAAATTCAAGTTATTTACGTTCTACATAAATGTACCAACGATGCACGATGTGTATTTTATTCGTAAATAAAATTATTAATATATATTAACGCGAAAGAATAAGTAGCAGTCATTATCGCTTGATGTTATCAGTGCGGCATTACTACAAAGGGTTACAAGAAACAATAACCGCTAATTCGGCCAGAATTGGAAAGAAATTAGGAAAGGGGCATGGTTTAGGACACCTCACAGGTGTTTGACTAACACTTCTGAAACAGCTAAACTCGTTTTGTTGAAACAAATTTCACATTCCGGGAATCAAACCTGGAGCTCCTTGGTTGGAGGTGGCGAGCGACTTCGCTCTTGAGCCACGACTCAGCAAATAAATTTTGTTTCTAGAGCCACTATACAATACTTCTTTTCAACTATTGACAAAAGATTAAATGTTTCGTTCACGTTTACAGATGAAATAAATGGTTGAGCGATTGATTAGCCACTGGCACGAACATACAGCCAAAATGTAACTGCCATGCTGAACGTGCTTTTTGCACTGGCGGATATACATATTTGTTTATTTAATTTAATGTATTAATTATTTTTATTGTTCAAAATAGTAAAACTTCACATGTAATCTTATACTGAGTTCTTGTGTTACATTGTAATTGAATAAATTTCTTTAAAGTCAGAAACCGTTATTTAAGTTAAAAAACAACAACAAAAAACAACGCATATTCATTGTAGCTTGAGGATCAGGAAACAATGGAGTCCTCCAAACGTCTCACAATAAAGTGTTGGTAAATGCAAAATAAAGGTCTAAATATACAAAATGTAATTCTGTGTTTTCATTTCTTAAACTTTTTAATAATTGTGTTCGTCGAAAAACCTCTGTGGCCATTATCATCTGATAGCACTTAAATAATATGTTTAGTATTACTACTTTGCGTATTGTTAATAAAAAATTGAGCCGTCCGATGAAACACTAACCTTTTCGCTGCAACACAGAGTTTTCGAAAGTAATCCAGCTACCACTGCAATGTTGACTGACGTAAATGAAAATGATGCATCAGTGAACTGCTGAAGTTGGTTTTATTTTATATTCTAAAAAAATAATATATGTGTGCTAATTAAATTGCAATAGGTTGAATGTAGGGTTTGAACCAGACGACCTCTACTGCGTTAGACAATCACTTGTGCAACACACACCTCATAATAATCGTGGTAACTGCATAAGGTTGCATTTAAAATGCACTTTTCTTTGAATATAACACCATTGTGTTCAATACAGAGAACTGCAACAGTTGCATTAGGTCGCTGGACGACGAACTAATGAAAAACCTAATATTATAATTTATTATCATTATTTACTGTCATTTAGTATAATCAACCGAAGCAATCGTTCGAACCCCTGATTAGCTTATTAAATGCCAATTACACAAATACTGTAGCTCTATTACAGTCGAGAAGTACGCCCTCCTGTTTGCGCTAGAAACAATTCACCAGTCCTCATATGAAAATACACGAAGTCTGCTGCCATGGTTCACCAAATCTGCAACAAAAAATAAGAAGTCTGAAGTGGTTATTAACATTCATAAACTGTGCTATCTTCGAAATAGACAAGGAAAAAGGCTGCTAATTTTCTGGTCTCCTCCCCGGCAAGTTGATCCAATTATGACAAACGGAAGCCCAATTTTTCAATTTTTTCAATTTATTGGTTTTGATGGTAGATACATAGATTAGTTGTTAACAACTTTACATATGTATTGATTTCTTATAGACTAACTTAAAATTAATTTATAATTAACTTAAAATTAACTTACAACTATTACAATGGGAGAGGAATCCCTAGTGGGTCCTCTAATGAGGTTCCAATTCGGTGAATTTGATGAGAAATGAATGGTAGGGGTATTTATTTGTAATTCTGATTTGATGGATGGGATTTTTACCGAGTCTGAAAGGCGCCAGGGAGGGGATTTGATTTAAGCTGGAGTAAAAGTTAGTGGAGAGATAAGCTATATGCTGTGATAACGGTTCGAGGTTAAATTCCTTATGAAGTTAGAGGTTGGATACGAACCATGGGGCGTTGGCAATTGTTCTAAGAAACTGATTCTGAATTACTTGAATTCTGTTAATGTTAGTTTTGGAGGCGTTGATCTATATGGGGCAGGCGTACAGTAGTAGTGGTCTTATGACTGTTTTGAATATTAGTATGGAGGAATTGAATGGTACCGAGCTATTTCTGTGAATTATTGGTTTTAGCTGCAGTAATTTTATTTTGGCTTGAATTAGTTTGTTTTCTATGTGTTGCTTCCAGTTTAGTTTGGTGTCTAGTTGAAGGCCGAGATATTTAACCGGTTTGTTGGGGGTAACCATTCTATTGTCTTATTGTTCAGTGTCATAGGACTGGGTGGAGTGTAAGGTCTTAGTGTGAATATTTTGGCGGAGGTTTTATTTGGATTCAACTGTATCTTCAATTTGGAAGCCCAGCTATCTAACATGTGAAGGTATAATTGCATTCTGTTTCTAATTAGATTCATGGATGTGTCTGAAGATATGGCTGTATCATCCGCAAATTGAGCTGTTTGTATATTATGTAGTTTAGGAAGATCAGTGACATACAAGTTGAATAAGGTCGGAGAAAGTGGGGAACCTTGAGGGAGTCCAGCTTCTATTAATCTCGGATTTGAAAGGAGGTTGTTAACATTTACCGAAAATATTCTATTGTCAAGAAAACTATTTATTATTGAGAGTATGTAGTGGGGAGTGCCAATTTTGATTAGTTTGTAGTTCAGGGCTTGATGCCATGTTCGGTCAAATGCTTTGGTAATGTCTATGAAAATCGCTATGGTGAGGTGTTTTCTTTGAAAGGCTGTGTATATATGTTCTGTAATATGGAGTAACTGATGTTGTGTGGATATTTTTTCTGTGAATCCAAATTGTTCTATTGGTATAGCTTTTGTTAGGTAGAGATGTTTGTTTAGTCTTTTTAGGATAATTTTTTCGAAAATATTTGAAAGGTTTGGTAACAAGCTTATAGGGCAGTAACTGTCGGTCAAGGCAGCGTTTTTGTTTGGTTTGGGGATGGGAATGATAATTGCATGCTTCCAAGTCAGTGGAAAATAGCCGATTCTGAAGCATGAGTTGAAAATGTTATTTAAAAATGCTATTGCTAGGGATGGCAAATACTTTAGAGCTGTGTTATTAATGCAATCGTGACCTGGGGATATTTTAGTTGGGAGGTTTTTTATGATTTTATTGATTTCAGTCGGAGATGTGTATTGGATTTTGTTGTGAGGTCCATGAATACTTTCTCTGTCTGTTTTTATTATGGTGTTGTGTTCGGGACGAAATTGTGAATTATTTAAGGTGAATGTCGATGCAAAATAGTCAGCAAGTTCTTCAGCTTTATGATATGATGAATAAGCTTTACCTGTCGTGGTTTTTAAGGGAGGGATTGTGTTTTTCTTTTTTAGTATTTTCTTGGTGAATTGCCAGAGCGAGTTGTTGTTGGTGTTTAGTGAATTTAGTAGATTATGAAATTGTTGGTTTTTGTGTTTTTTTTAATTTTTTGACAATGTTAGTGATTAGATTTAGTTCCTTCTTAAGTTCTCTAGTTTTAAGTTGGATCCACAGTCTTCTGGTTTTATTTTTTGTGATTATTGCATTTTGAATAGATTGAGGTAATTTGCTGTATGTGTTTTTGTTAGCGTTTGGTAGTATGGTGGGTTGAGATTTTTTAATAGAGGAGATAATTAGGTCGTTCAAATAGTTTATTGATTGGTCTATTTCAATTGGAGTTTTCAGGATCTTTATTCTAGGAATTGCATTTCTGATTAAATTTTGATAGTTTGCCCAATTTATTTTTAAAGTATTTATTTTAGGGGTAGGGGCGTGTTGAGGGGTTAATTGTTGGGTAGTCATTAAAACCTGAATGTGATCCGAGTCTAGTTCAAAAATTGTTGAAATGTGAAATTTTATTTTTGTGTTGGTTATGGCTAAATCAAGGATATCCGGTTTGCGCAGACGGTCGAATGGGTAATATGTTGGTTCGGGAGGAGATAAAACTTTTAAGTTAAATTGATTAATTATATTTGCTAAAATTTTGCCATCGTGATTACTGGTTTGGAAGCCCAATCCCGACTTTTCGCGTGGATCTCAAGTCAGGAAAAAATGTCCACAATATTGCCCACTCCATCAAGGACATTTGGAGTTACATAATCAGGATCATAAATAACAATGGAATAGGACATGGAAAGAGTAAAAAATAAGCAGTGTACATAAAATGATTCATGATTTCCATGAACTAAGAACTAACAAAAAACTCATTCGCAAAGATCAAGTGACACTTTTTTACATCTGTGAATGCAACTGTCAAGAGAGGGATAATAATGTTTTCCTTGTTCCTTACAACTTCGATAGATTTGACGTACGACCTATTGCAATTACTTCGACGATGTATCGGTAATGGTCGACTAGTCCTTGATATTATGCAACTCGTTCGCCATAGAACTAGAGATTCCAGGTATGTTCTCTTTCTCCTTCACTACTACAAAATTTCCCCAATAAGCCACTCGAACAAAACAAAATGCTCAAACGAGGGCCAGCTAAACCCCCACGCAATTTCGACGGATAATGCATTCTTTAAATAGGGGATATACAGCGGTTATCACAATGCTGCGATTCACATTTCATCAGCTGTTACGGTGCCGTCCAATCGAGACCTTCACTAGAGTGACATCACTACAGTAGCGTTCAACCTTCCGAATCGCAATATAGTGAAGGGTAATCATTTGTGTGTAAATGACGCCGAAATCAATGCACAAGAATGACAGGTATCATTCCGTATTTAATCATTCCTAAAAAACAAAGATTTCTTTATTGACATTGTGCTCTTCATTTTGACTTTCTCGTATACGTACGTAGATACGGAGTAATATACGTAGTATAGAGAAAGTTATGTAAAGCTGCGCGAAAAACGGCGAATTTCCGGCACAAAAAATTCATTGCCGTTCTGTCTGTCTGTCTGTCTGTCTGTCTGTCTGTCTGTCTGTCTGTCTGTCTGTCTGTCTGTCTGTCTGTCTGTCTGTCTGTCTGTCTGTCTGCCCGTCCGTCTGTCCGTCTGTCTTTCCGTCCGTCTGTCCGTCTGTCCGTCCGTCTGTCCGTCCGTCTGTCCGTCCGCTTGTCCGTCCGTTCGTTCGTCCGTCTATCCGTCTGCTTGTAAACACTACTAGCGCCTAAACCACACGTACGATCTTTTTCTAATTAAAGAATCCCTTGTCAATCTAGCTACAGTTAAAGCTTTGAAACTCTGAAAGGTATTGTTTAAAATTTGGGGGTACTTAACATAAAGTGCCCCGAACATTTTCAAAATTTGCGCAAAAACGGCTCCAAATTTTTTCTATACATTTTTGGTAGTGGTAGCGTCAAATGTACCCTATAGGTTGATATAAACGCCATATTGCTCTATTCTTTTCTTTTTTTTAATCACAAAAATATCTTCTTTTACGTGTTTCTCACGTCGGTAATATTTACATTAATATATTAATGAGTACATGTCCTTTAAATAATATCAAATAATGTTTTTTAAAAACTCAAGTTTTCTGTTAAACTTAGTTCAAAATTCCACATTCAAAAACGCTCAATTGCCGTTGTCTCTAAACTGGCCACAATTTTTTTCGTCAACGTTTCCCATGGTTAGTGGTAGTAGCATTGTAATATGACGTAAAGTTCATTTTGGTGTATTTTTCGTTTTTTCAATAATTACAAAAATTATTTTTTTTAAATATCTCTCACACCGCTAATATTCACATTTCCATTTATTTGCAGACATTACTACATTTGTGAGAAAATTTGCTTCAAATGACTTCAAATGAAGTTTTTCGAAAAGTCAATAGATTCCTGTGTAAGAGAGCTTCGCATTGACAGTAACACTTAACGCCATTCTCTTAAAAACACCTCCAAATTTTTCAATGAAAATTGCTATTTAAGACGAGGTTTTAGCCTTCTTTAATATTCTTAAAGTAATATTTTGGTTCTACTATTTGTCAAACCGAAAAGTTGAGAATATTTTTAAAAAATATGCTTTTGGCGGCGATAGATGGCAGCTGACATGAAGAAGGGGTATTACTCTACGGTACCAGTCCACACCAAGGAAATTACAAAACTTTACTACGAGAAAGTCTATACCATTCTGTAGCACCTCTAGTTACTTTGTCGTATACATACGTATATACGGAGTAATATATGTAGTATAGAGAAAGTTATGTAATGCTTCGGAAATACGATTTCGAGATTTCATCTGAAATATACATTTTTGGGTTCCCTGATACCGAAAAAGTGGTTTTTACTTTCTCGTATACATTCGTATATAGGAGAGTAATATACGAGAAAGTTATGTAATGCTGCGGATAATGGATTTCGAGATTTCAATGGAAATACACGTTTAAGGGTCTCCCCATACCGAAAAAGTGTTGTTTCAATACTTCCGTCCATCTGTCTGTCTGTCTGTCCGTCCGTCCGTCCGTGAACACTACTAGAGCCTAAATAACATATATGATCTTTTCCAAAACTGAATAATTCCCAGTTCATCTGGCTCCAGTTGAAGCTTAGAAATTGTGAAAACATTCTTTAAAAGTTGGTGGTACTTTAGCCACACTTTACATAACATTTTCAAAATGTTTTCAAAAAGGATCCAAATTTTTTCTTTAAATTTCTTGTAAGAATAGAGTATAATAGACTTATAAAGGTGGCATTGATCTAATTTTCACGGTTAACTCTGAATTTTCGAAAATTGCAAAAGTTTGAATATTTTTCTGCGTCTTCCTACAACTATAAAATTAAAGACAGATTTTTCCGACAAATTAAATTCGTTGCCCATAAATTGTTCTTTCAGTAAGGTCATGTAGATTTTTTTTGAAAATTTTAGTAGTTTTTGTGCAATAGTGTGTGAAGTATTTGCAATTAAAAACAACTCAAAAACAGGATTTTCTCGAAAACGGGTCCAAATTTTTTCTTTATATTTTTGGTAGGGGTAGTACCAAATGCACCATATCCAATGAGATAATTACCATACTGCTCTGTTCTTTTGTTTTTTCAAAAGTACAAAAATGTAATTTTTTGACTGGTCTCTCACGTCGGTAATATTTATATTAGAGGTGATTTCTTAACGTTATTGTATTTATGAGTACACGTTCTTTAAATAATGTCATATAAAGTTTCTCGAAAACTCAACCGTTCTGTGGTAAAATGAGCTCAAAATTCCGCAATTTTAGAAACGCTCAAAAGTCATTTCCTCAAAAATGTGTCCAAATTTTTTCTTCACATTTTTCCAATAGATAGTGCTAAATGCACTGTTTAATATGACGTAAAGTTCATTCTGGTGTATTCTTTTGTTTGTTTTTTCAAAAGTGACGCAAATGTAATTTTCTTGAAATACAACTCACGCCGTTAATATGGACATTTACATCAATTTGTATGTATTATTATATTTGTGAGTGAATGTGCTTGAAATGATTTCAACTGAAATTTTTCGAAAACTCAATAGATTCCTGTGAAAAGGCCTTCAAATTTTGCATTACAGTAATGGTTAATCGTCATTTTCTGAAAAACGGCTTCAAATTTTTTAATGAAAATTTCCATTTATGACGAGGTTTTACTCTTTTTTGTCGGATAGTAATTTTTTGTCGGATAGTGTGAACGACGTTAAAGAAACTAGTTATATAATTTTAATAAACTAGTTAAACACTGACTTTTGAAAACTGCAAAAGTTCAAACTTTTTGCGGAGTCTTCCTACAACTGAAATATTAAAAATAGAGATTTTTCCCTTAATAAAATCTGTTCCGTACAGATAGATTTTGAATGAAGGTCATGTACAATTTTTCGAAAATTTGATTACTTTTCATGTAATTTTGCATCAAAATAGGGCGAGAAAGTATTGTTTTTGTACCAGTAGTTGCATATAACCATTTGTGAGGGACAAACATTTATGTGTGAAATCTGCCAATGTTAATGCAAGGTTATCGAAGGTTTCATTGTGTATTTAATCATTACTATAAGAAAGATCCCTTTACTGAGATTGTGCCCTTCCCTTTTACTTTCTCGCCTTACGAAGTTCTTCGAAAGAAGAGAAAGTTATGTAATCGTGTGCCGGATACGGTGAGAACGCTTACTGCCAGGTCCTGGTAATGAAACAGTGGATAAATCCTGTTGCTTAATGTAGAAGAGAAATCTGCTAACACATGGTGTAGCCAGAATTAATGTTTTTTGGTTCTTTATACCGAACTAGTGGTGCTACATCGGTACATACTTTCATGCGTTATTGGAAACAGCCACGTAATATTGAAATATTGCATTTTCTGCGCTACTAACACCTCATCTCCTGACAAAATTCCTTTCAAACAAAACACCTGTGATGCATATCTGCATTAATTCCGATAGTCAGGAGCAGCAATCATTTCTTACTCTGACAAACGAAACAATCAGGAATGCATTTCACTGATACAGCATTCACAGCAAACTATACAGAAGCGAATATCTCACTGTTCCCAGTGCAGCGTTTTCAAAACTATGTGCATTTGTTTGGGGCATAATATAAATTCTTTGCCAAAATGCTTATTTCTATTTGTTTTCAGATTTCAACTTGTTGATCGGTTAGTCATATTACATTATACATAATTGATAAATAACTAATTCTAATAAACTAAATTACTAATATTCTACGATTTATAATATTAATTCATTACCAGTTTTTTTTGTATATTGGCACCGCCACAAACGAAGCGCAGGAAAATAAAACATTAAGGTAGTATATTTGTTAGACCGACCACGGTAATTGTTAGACCGACCACGGATGTCCCCCCAAAAAACCTGTGTCTTGTTTTTTTAAGGTGAACCCGCCCTGTCCAGCGTCAGAGGTCAAAAAAATTCCTCATCCACTAAATCTCTTGCAGCCGGCTCTTGAGGATGGGGTAGCAAGGCAGTTAACTTGGCGCAGTACTCTTTGCACGTCGCGTGTGCGTGATGCTCTGAAGTACTGCGCGATTTGTCAGGGACATCCGTGTGAAAGGGGAACCGTCCGACCTTCTTATAAAATTGCAGGAGCCAGCAATTCGTAACACACGCATGTGCGTCGACCAGACGCTTCTTTGGCCGAAATATTAATTTCATAGATTGAGGCTGCAACGTACATGTTCTCCCACCGCATGGGCACCTTTCACCGAAAATGCAAAAGCAATTTTTTCGTGCCACATGAGCTAGCGCCCCATTGGTTCGAGTGTCGCCCCGTCACCGCTCCCGATAGCGTTCTCTAAGCAATCAGAGTGAGGCATCCGGATCAGAAAAGGGGATCAAACCTTTCGCTTTTTCGCGTGTGAGCCTCCAAAATGACTCCCTGCTCTAACTTCGAACTTATCACTTCCATTTCAAGCTGTTACTGAGATTTCTACTTCGAGATGACTTGTGTCTCGAACGTGCCTTCAAAATTCTCACTTAAGACTTTGCTTTCCGAAGGTGAACTTCTAGAATAGACTTTGAGCTTCAGAGATGCACCTCCAGTAACTTGCGTCTCGAACTTGCACGTGCGACCATTGATGTCTCAAAGACGCACTTTTATTGTTTAATTTCAGCACTAAACTTGTGCTTAGAACTCCATCCCCTGAGCTAGCCATAAATTCCGCTCCGACCGGCACGTTGACCGCGTTCTCGCCTGATTCGGAAATCGAATTCAGCTCATCGCTACGTTAGCGTGACATCGCCAACGCCACAGTGGTCGTGCGCTGTCGACCCGCGTCCAGCCTGGGCGAACGAGAAAGCGACGACAGAGACGTGCCCGCCTCCCACCACTCCCCCTACGCCGAGGTCCCGCAGGCGCCCAGCCGCCCAGAAGGGGCGTCATCACACCAACAACGGTAAGAATTTCGTGAATGACCCGTAATCGGGTCCCCGTCAGCTACTTTTCCTCGCCGAGGTACGGAAAGACAATAAGGAAGGAATCTGAGAGGGTCGATGCCACCAATACGGCATGTTATTTCAGCGGAAAATTAATTGTTTCCTTTTGTTTTTGCTTGTGACAACCTCAATTAGGATAGTAAGCCGCAAAAACTCTATCTCAACTTCTAATAATTTTTGTAATATAATTTATTCGCATGCTCGTCATCATCTTCGTAGTTTTTACTTAAATATGTTGTGAAATATATGCATGTTTTATTGAATCTGCGATCCCGCAGCCTATGAACCCCCTTCGGTTACAAGACACGAAAAATTATTTCTAGGCGGCTGTTTTAATTTTTAAATTTTATTTTACGTCAAAAACACTTCAAAATTTTGTGTGACTTGCAACGGGGAGAAATGCATTTTTTGAGAATGCGAATATAGCTTGAATATTTTGGTAGAGCTTCTGCAGATGTTCGTGTCGATACAAGACTGTTGTCGTCTTTTAATCCTTCGACACAAGGAAAAGTTCTGAAAACAAGTATTTAAGAACTATTAGTATATCTCAGCGTAACAATTATTGAGTATTGAAGAAATTGTCAGTGTTACCTGTGTGGTCGAAACGGAAACTGCTTACTCTGGTTTTTCTCTCGTAATTCGTGCGTGTTAATGTTATTACACGGAGATTGCGCGCTAACGCGTTGTTTCACGGAGACTGCGTTGCTGTGAGTTAGGCACACTACCAACGTCAAAATATAACTTTCAATGCAGCCAAGATGCGTATTACTTCGTTTTTGTACTGACGAGGCGATTCTTTGTGTAACCGCTCGGTAGCTGGTTCTCAAATAATTGAATTTGGTGGCGTCTTATTTGGAAAGGCGTCTGATTCTCAGAATTTGTCGACAATATTCTATTCTAGCTCCGCAGCTTCTCCAGTAGCTGGCGCGATCTCAGGGGCATCTTTGAAAGTAATAAAAAATTCCAAAGCAGTTCAGCCCTTCCTAAGAGTTTCATATAAAAAATGAATTCCCTTTCTCTCTGGAAGTCAGCCCGCGGTTTATAGGAAAAAATAAACTAAGTGAAAGGTGGGAAGTCTGAAATCTATTGAAACGTAATGAAATGTATGTACCATTTGCTGGTTTTTAACACAAAAGATATGTTATCAATGATTGAATTTCAAGTACGGAGACAAATTTGTATTAATTTGGCTCCCTATATGCCAACAGAATTGTGTGCACGTTATATTAATTCCGGGATCCCTACTCTAAGTAATATACAAGATGAATTCTGAATACAGAAAGAAATGATCGTTTTCGGCAAAAATTGTAAACAAAATATTCTCTCCGATTTAATAAAATCATTGTTCAAAAGCAAATCAGCTATAGATTTTCATTCTTATTTTCCATTATGTAGCTTTGTGGAACCCTAACCCATCGAACTCAAAACAGGAAGTCAGAGCCAATGCTTTCTAAAACCTAGGGCTTGGAAATGCCTTTCTTTTTATACAACTTTTTTAATAATAGAAATCAAGTGTATATATCTTTCCCTCTAATTAAACGGTGACTCATTTGCTACTAACATGGTAAATAACAATAAAATCATAAAGAGAAGGATTGTTGACATGTCACGTGTTGTTCATAAACATTTTATAAATCAAAAGATGGTTCTATAAGACAATTTCAGTGTCAGATTAGTGAGTGCAAATTTTTGGCTGATCTCACACGGAATTTCACATGTACGCGTACATAAAATAACAGTTCGTTCATAGCTTCACAACATGAATACAATTGAGCAACAAGCACCGCGAGGTGTTCCTTGAAGGATCATACTTAAAATATTTATAAACAATATTTGTAGTCTTTCTTCCTATATTTTCCTTGGAAACACCACGTGGAAAAAATCACTAAACACACGACAAAGTAGTGACCGTTCACAAGGAATAAGAATTACTTATTGGACTTTTACCTCCGGGATACCATCTGGAGACGTCATGACGCACCGTGGCGCTTCCTCTCCTCGGAGCGGGCGCCGAGCGGATGCAATCGCAATCCTTAGGGTATTTGGCGAAGGGAGTTTCGCTTCATGTAGCGGGCCCGCCTGGGCAGCTGTTCTAACGCTGCGGCGGGAGTGTTTTAGAGCGAAAGAGGAAAGTTTTCAAGTACTGGACGCTTTGCATATGAGTGAGGAACCCAGTTACCAAAAACTACTCTCTACGTTAAGGTACCGGGGAAACCATAGAAAATGACCGTTCAGGGAACCCGACTCTAGAATTCTTCCCCAGTCAACGGCAGAATTCGACCTAGCTAGAATATGCCTGTCGGAAATCCGCCACCCTCGGGACTCCAACCCTAGGACCTGTCGGTCAGAAACTCTGCAATGTAAATAGTTGTTCCTCCGAGCCATCTCAGCGAAAAAAATAACAATGAATTTTCCCCAAATACCTATATGATTCTACTGAAATACCGGAATTTTCTTATGAAAATACCGGTATTTTGATGAGAGAATACCGTTATAATACCTTTAAATAAAGGTATTTTACCAGTATAGACATCGGATAAAGGTAAAATACCTCTAAAAATACCGGTATTTAAGGTCTTATACCAGTATTTTCAAAGGTATTTTGAAAAAAAGGTATAATAGAGTAGTAAAGGTATAAAGGTATTTCTATACCGGTATAAATACCTTTATCGTTATTATTTTGTTATTCGGTCCCTAGGAATAGGATGAGAACGGCAAAATAATTACAACAAAAGATGACACATGAAAAGATGGGAAGAATATACGAAGTAGTTATATCAGAAGGACTTTCAAGTAGAGGAGTGGATAAACATTGATGATTACGAAGATGAACCAGAGATTTTTGTAGAGAAAATGCATTGGCTGACAAAACAACTGAAAAATGAGAAGTCCCGGGATGTAAATAATATCCTAATCGATATACTCAAAGACACAGGGGAAGAAAGCATGACGAAACTAACACAATTATGCAATGTGATCTGGAGAAGAAAAGAATTATCAACAGATTGGAAAAGCACTATGTTTATTCCATTACCAACGAAAGGCGACAGCCGAGATTGTGCAAATAACAAAACAATTGCATTGCGCATGTTGGTAAGATAATCCTCAAAATAATTAACAAAAGATTAGAACCGTATCTCCAAAGAGAATTGACAGTACAACAGGCTGTGATTAGAAAAGGAAGATGAACAAGAGATCTAATAGCTAACCTGAAATGGATCATGAAAGAAACTCGGGGAATTTCAAAAATAACTATTCAAAAATAACCAGCAATAACTCCTAAACGCCCAACTCTGATTTCCCATTGAGGAGCCCAGAGGGGTTATCCTCATTTTTACTGTGTATTATTGTGTACCGTATATCAAGCAAACAGTTCTATAAAGTGACTATGTACGCTCTATCAGAAAAGTATTTAATTAAAAAAAAGAAGTATACATGTACTTACGCGACTACTCAAGCGTGTTTGACTACCTTGATCATGAATTAGTGTGGCTGTCGCTACAAAAGATGGGAGTGTCAATACACTTCATTGTACTTATAAAGTCACTCTACACGAGTCAAGATACAAAATCACGAACAAGCGTAGGGCAAACAGCTAGTTCACTTTCAACAAAGGAGTGAGACAAGGATGCGTACTGTCACTAGGATTGTGGGGATACAGGACCAAGGATGCATACAGAATATTTTTTGAGAATGGCAAACATAGAGTAGACATAGGCATCAGAACTGGAGGAAGGCAAATCAACAACTTGAGATATGCTGATGACATCACGCTCATTATTGATAACAGGGAAGGTCTTGAAAGATTAGTAATCAAAGCAGCGGACGAGAACGAGAAAGTGGGAGTTAAATTATATTTTTAAAGAAAACAACATTTATGTCAACTGGTAAAAGGAAGCCTGAACATCAACGGTGAAGTGGCAAGAAGTCAAATTCTTATGAATTACAACTCTGGATACAGAAGAACTAAAGAGAGGAATGATTTTAGGGAAAGCAGCAGAAAGATAATTACACAAATTCATAAAATATGTAGGCATATCACGTAAGACCAGTGCTTGATTTATAAAATTTTAGGTCCCGGAACGCGCTCCAAATTATTTATTAATTTAATAGAAATGGTTATATATTTATAATATGATGTAATAATTATCACCGAGGTACAGGAACGCCGTTCCGTCGTGTTCCGCCAGAAATCAAGCCCTGCGTAAGACCAAAATCCAAATAATCGAGAAAATGGTATTTCTAAACCTTTTGTGTGGATGTGAAAGCTAAACATTGAGAAAGGCCGAAAAAAGGAAGATGCTTTTGAAGTATAGGCATGGAAGGAAATATTGAACGTAGAATGGGAAGACAAAAAGACAAATTCCGAAAATTTGAAAAGAAAACAGAAATTTCTCTAAAAGCCAAAGCCAAAAAATTGAAAATAAAATATTTTGGACATACTATGAGTCGAAAAAATCTCTAGAAAAGGATATTATGCTTGGAATGGTAGTGTAACGTCATAGCATTCACTAGTCGTCGGACCGCACAAGGCGCGGGCCGGGGCGTGGGAGGGGGCGGTCCAGATGTCGGGCTGGCGGTGCAACCGGAGCGGCCGCTTCGAGGGTGCAAGCCAGCGGGGAACATCCGGCGGTCAGCTAGCGCAGAAGGACGGGTGAGGACAGATCGTCTGCAGCTGGTCGGCGGGCCCCTTTGTGCGCCCGGCCCAAAACTCGGTAATGAGGTGACGCGGTCCGCGGGTCTTCAGCGTGTGAGGTCTGTCACGTGACTCCTCGCTGGAGACGCCGGTGGAGTGTTGGCGATTGGGCATTCGAGTTTGGGCCGAATCGCAGTGCGGAGGATATGCTGATCCGTGAGGAGTAGTCGCAGGTTGCGAGGGTGGCTTCAGCAGATGCCAGGAGCGGTGCTACAGGTTAGCACGCTGGGGCACGCTGGGTCAAGCTGAGGCGGCTTGCCTCAGGAACGGTAGTTTCCGGAGGAGGATGTAAATATTGTAAGATGCAGTAATATTAAATAAAACTTGTACAAAGAACTCCGTGTCTGTGTTGTTCTTCACACCACGACGACGTCACAGTAGAATGAAGTGGAAAGAGCGGAAGAAAAAGATGTAGGTGGCACAATAAAATAATTAAGGCTACCAACCACACATGACCAGACATAAGTGTGTTCAAGACAGAAACCAGGCGAGAAAACTAATACACAATATCACAAACAAAAGGAAAAGGAAATTCGAGTTCTAGTGAGCAATGAACAAAAATGCTGGCACCCTATTGCTGTGTACATCCATTCAGGCTAACGAGGGATGGCATGCGGTCTATGTTCTAGTACTATTTCTCTGCGCGTTCTAGAACTATTTCTCCGACAAGAATTGGGACCTTCAGATGAAAGGAGATATTCTCACAGCCGCTGCTTGGCCAGGACTGGAGCCGACAAATAGACATCATCGCACTCAACAGTGTGTTTGATACCCGCAGCCTTTCATGCGTGCATTCTGCCATTATTAGGGAAGAACTCGTCGAATTTTCGGCGCGTCCCCTCCCAGTTTCGGATAGCAAGAAAAGCGAAGGAATGATGCTCAAGTAATGCAAATGCAAACATCAATGTTCATAATTAAAACAATTCTCCAAAACCTGGTTTAGTAACCTCGAACAAGTTCATGCGGAAGATAATTTGTTTTGACAGTGGCCGTGATTGTTAATTTATAATTACGATTTAGACAAAATGGCAGAAGATAGTTAAAAGAAGAACAGCGAAACTATGCCTGAAAACTAGCGCTCAGGGTCATCTCAAGGAGTCACAACTTCCTCAAATGGGTACAGGAAGGTGGGCGAGAGGCCTAGAGTGATGCACTTAGAGTGCTTGCGTTGGCCGCCTCTCCGGCTACGGGAGGACATCTGTAGGAAATGCCAGAAAAATGGGATCATCTCTTGGGTCGAAGATAGTCTACTGGATGAGGATCAGCGTTCCCTTTATTCGAACACATGAATTGACAGTGGTATAATGCAATATTATTTCATATTATAACTCCTATAAAATTGTGATTATCGATTCTTTTCATTCACAAACAACTCATCAAGCTTCGATAATAAACATCAGGTTTCATAAATGTTTCGTTTTTTTACGAAATCTATGTTTTGAAAATTTCAACATCAATGTTGCATCCATATTCTCGACACCTAGATGAGTACTGCCGATTTAATGCTTTTGCATTCTGATTCACATTCCATAATAGGAGGTTTATCAGTGAGTCTGGTAAACCTCGTTTTACTAGTAATATATTAAATCTTATAAATTGAATTGCTACCCGATTAAATGTTACTGAAAAGCGCGTACGATGTTTAGAAATAATATCTCAATGTAGAAATGTAAAAGTTGCCGAATTAATAACTATGCATAACAAAACATAATTTATCCGCCTCATAGACTTCTAGTGAGGTGTTCCTATCTGAGGGTTAATGTTTTATTGCTTTCATGCCAATTTAATGCATTGAAAATACATACATGTGTCACAATATAATGATTTACACTACATCCTTTTACATTATCATTTACGTAGTTTGTACAAAATGACGGCCCGGGAATTACTTATTCCCATCTTCAAGTTTATACAAATATAACATTCATTTTATATTAATATAACTTACCAAGTAGGCTGGGACATGTCATGATTCTTAATATCAGATTTCAGTGTTCATTACAGCGTTGGATTCAGGATGCATCTCGCCTGCGCGCTATTTTACCACTTCTTTAAATTTGTTCGGCGATTTTACTTAGGAAAACAGATTTATCAGGTGAAATCTATCAAGAAGACAAACTCCGTTTTGAGATAAAAAATCTAGTCGCAGGATAAAAGAGCTCGTGCGTAATCTCGGCTCAATCTGGTAGTGGAATGATAACGGAAGATCTTAGAAGTAAAATGTATGTCAAATTAGATGTTAGGACATGGAATATTGGTGATTAGTTCAATTAGTTCAATTTTCTTTTTGAAATCAGTTTCCAAGTCGGAATCAATTTTTTGAGTAATGCCTCAAGTAATTTTTTGATGGTATTTGAAGGAAGACGGAAATATGTGAACAAGATATATGGTTTTATATGACTATTACAGATGATACGAGACCGTTTGCTTGTGTTACAGCATCAATAGTTTGATATGAGGAACAAAATGTATTGAGATTGAAAGGGACGAAAGTATAAACTGACTGCCCAGCTTGCCTGCCTGAAAGTTCAGGCTCCCGCACCGCAGGCCGCCGGGTTTGGCCGTTCGGCCGCGTCGAGGGAAGACCCACAAGGGTCGGGTGACGCAACGGCTTGGAGCGGGAAGGTGTTTTCCAAATTTCACTTTACGCCGGTCCTATTCATCCGATTTGCATGATTGACACGGCATTGGATTCAGGAAGCACGTCATCGCGCTATAAGCCCGCATTTTTTTAATTTCTTCCCGGAACTATAAAAAAAATTTTTAAAAAATGTTTGGAAATCTTTTTGAAAAAAATGGCTTCGTAGCGTAAATTCTATTTTAGAAAGGAGTTCAATGCCGTTTTCAGATCGAAAATCAGACAATTTGTTCAGACGTTATCGGTCAAATAAATTCCCTGTGATAGTGCTGTGATCTATTGATTTTTCCTGTAAGTATTTTTCGGTACATTTAGCCTTAATATTCTCCGCTGCTGATGGTTTGTTATTTGTAATAGCGCATTCTGTGCTGTTACAATACCTTGAAACACATACTATCAGATAGTACTCCATAAATATTTGCTCCAGTTGGTAAATAGATCTTTGCAAATCATCTTCCGTTTCTCTGCAGAATCACCTGGTCATCAGCATATTAATAAGTATTTAATAATGTATTTTTGCCCAGGTGATATCCTGAGGGCCCCACCTTTTAATTATATATCCGAGATATATGTTAGTGTTCACGAAACACTACCTCCTTTGCATTTCTCCTTTATTTACAATCCTCTCTTCAGAAACAAATCCATCGTATTTTACTGCGATATCAGTATTATCATACATGCTTTTCACAACTTGCACTACATGACTTGGGTTCACTTATTCTTTCATAATGCTCCATAATTTACATGGGTTGACATTATCAAAAGCCTTTCAATATCCGTGTTTTTCTATTAAGCTCTACTCGTTTCTCATTTATTTCTTTCAATGTAAATACGTCATTATTGTTAAAGGAACTTTCACAACTCACTTTCCCGCAGACTGCATTCGTACAGCGTACGAACAAAATGGCGTCATACTTTAACGACTCTCTATGAACTTATGTGTTTAATCTGTGTTACTTGGAACCACTGAGGATGGGAAGAGTGTACCCGAAACACGTGTCTGGCTACATGTAATCATTTTAAAATTATAATTAATACTATTGTGGTAGATACCTCATTGACCCCCAGATAGTTTACCCTGTTGTTCCATTTACTTCCTCGTTCACGTACGTATATAGCGAATAATATACTTAATACAGAGCAAGTTTTGTAATGCTGCAGAAAACAGTTTTTGAGATTTCAACGAAAATACACGTTTTGGGGTCCCCTGATACCGAGAAAGTGTTTTTACTTTCTCGTATACGTAAGAAATATACGTAGTATAGAGAAAGTTTTGTAATTCTGCGTGAAAAAACGGCGAATTTTTGGCAGAAAAAATTCATTGCCGGGCCCTAACTGGGAAAGAGTGGATAAATCCAGTTGCGAAATTAAGAAAAAATCCTCTAACACGTGGTGTAGCCAGACTACCTGTTATGTGGGTCCTTGATACCGAAAAATCAATTGACGCCGAAACGTCTGACCGTCCGTCCGTCCGTCTGTGAACACTAGTGCGTAAACCACGCGTAGAATTCGTTGCAAAATGAAGAAGCCCTTGTCCATTTCTACCTCATGTCCACATTCTTTAAAATATGGGCGGACTTCACTTGAAGCCCCCCGGATATTTTCAAAATTTTCTCAAAAACTGATCCAAATTTGTTCTTTAAATTTCTTGTAAGAATAGAGTAAAATACACTTGTAGAGGTGGCATAGGTCTGAATTTCCAGAAATTGAAAAAGTTTGAATTTTTTTAGGCGAGTTCCACTCAACTATAAAATTGAAGACAGATTTTTCCTTCAAATGAAATTTGTACTTCATAAATAGTTCTTTCATTAATGTGCTATAGTGCGAGTAATATTTGCAATTTTTCAAAATAACAAAAACAAGATTTTCTCTAAAACGGCTCCAAATATTTTCTTTAAATTTTTCGCAGGTGTAGCACCAAAGGTATCACTTGCGATGACATAAACGCTATATTGCTCTATTCTTTTGTTTTTTGAAAAATTACAAAAGCTTTATTTTCTTGACTCGTCTCCCACAACTAATTATTTCCTTTAGAGGCAATTTTTTAAGTTATTACACTTAAAAGTACATCTTTTTCTTCTTCTACCTACAAGGTTTAGGCTTAAACCTGTTCCGGTCCCAGTTTTTCTTCGGCCTGCTTACATCTCTTTATCTTTGTGGAATGTATCGAGGAGGTAATGCCGGCAATCTCTCATTCGGCATCCTTTCCAAATGTTTGCACCATTTCTTCTTATTAGTACTTTCATGGTTTCTAAATACACACACAAACCCTTTACTTCCTTCCTTATAAATACAATAAAATTACTTTCATAACAGTTAAATCCTTGTCTTCTTAATACGGTTTGTGATACACCATTCCAACGAATTTATTTATCCTGAGTTCGCGAAACCGATCCTATACAGGAAATCGAGAAGGATATTATTATTACTGCAGGAAGATATATATATTTTAATTATTCCCTATTATTCAGGTTGTTGCTATCTAATAATAATAATAATAATAATAATAATAATAATAATAATAATAATAATAATAATAATAATAATAATAATAATAAAACACCATGCAATTTCTGTCATAAACCGTATAAAATTATCCTTTGAAAAATGATCTATAATCTAACATTTACGATACACATTTTATTCCAACATTCACACAATTAATTATTCCAACATTCTCATGAGTGAACTTTACCAATTTGAATAATTTAAAAACAAATGAATGGTTATATCTTTTCTCCAAGGTTTTAAAAACTAACAATCTTGGCCTTGCTATAAAAATTTGATGACAGAAAAAGAAAACAATGTTTTTAAATTTCCCTTTTTGCTGCGCGACGTGTGGCTACCACTGCTGTCCATATCACAACATTTTTAAAAAAAGAAAAAAAAGACATCTTCAAAATTAACTTCATGAAATTTCGAAACTTCTAAACCAACACGCGATGTGTCCACTACGGCAACTCGATATCGTCCCATATGTAATCATCCGTTCGATCCTTAACCACACGATGCGCTCACCACGGCATCTTTGTCACCTGTCCTCTATTTTTCGATTCTACCATACCGCGAAGTTTAAAACAAAAGACAACTCTTCTCTAACAATGCTACTGTTTCTTTACATCTTCTTTTTATATTGTCTTTAATAGCCTTTGAACGTTACCATAAATTCCTAAATGTATTCCAAAATATTTATAATGTTTGTAACCCGTTTCCAAACACTTGTTTTCTTATTTTAACATTTATCAGTCGTGTTGGTTTATTTTAACATTTATCGTCATATTTGTGAGAATATTCGACTTTCTCATTCCTAATATGGAAAATTAATTTATTATCACGGAAATTCTTTTATTTATGAAATATTACATGGTTGCAACGTGGCGTTCTTTATAAATAGGCCCTGTTTTTATTTATTTATATTCTCACAGTCTATTTTGGACACAGTTCTTTAGAATATCAAAAAAAAAAAATCTTCCACTCATGCACCTTCACATATTTTCGTTATTAACATACGAAATTTAATTGTATTTTTTAGTCCAAATCCAATGTTTTGTATTTATTTTGGGCGCGTCCCACTGGACTGTCACGGCACGTATTTTATCTAACGCAGGTGTGACATTTAACTCTTCTCTTATATCCACATTCCTCTTTTTATCTAGGAAGGTGTATCCTAGAGTACTTCTTAAAAATTTCATTTCCGACGACTCAATTCTACTTTTATCTCTTTCCAAGATTTTTTTCGATTCAATTCCATACAAAAGTACAGGAACAACAATAGCATTAAAAACCTTTTTGTATATTCACGAGTTTTATTCTTTAAATTGCTGTGAAAGTTTCCACATATATTTCTAAACTTATTTAATGTATTGTCTAAATGTGTATCTTTTTCATAAGTAACATAGCAACCTAAATTCTTATTTATTTCATTTGATTGTTTTTAAAATATTTTGTTTACGGTAACATACTTGTAGTACTTGAATTCGCCACTAGGTGATGTAGTTCAGCCAGGCTGCCGCTAGATGGAAAATGTGTCCCCGCAATCGAGTGTGCGGCTAGAGGTGCATCAATAAGATTATTCCTTGGCAGTGCCAAATTCACATTATCTACGCAAGCGTGGACATTTCACATTGTCCCCTGTTATCAAAATTACCCGTTTAATGTAGTCACGACCTTAAAAATTAGTATATTGAAGAAATGCATGAATTTGATACAAGTTTTAATATTTCTGGCCTCATCTACCAAAAATGTGTGTGAAGAAGTATTATTAAAATAAAACGAACACAGTTTAAACTAGTGATGCTACAGCAGCACATACTTTCTGCAATATTACAGTATCGTTATGTACGACGGGACGTCTATATTTTTTTCATTAACTTCAAACATAAATAACGCGAAAACTATTAACTTTTACAAAACGTTGTTCATGGTTGTTCGTTGTTTTTAAAGAATTAATTTTGAACAACACGGTTATTCTGAAGCAAAAATCTCTATCTTCAATTGAGTAAATTTGAATTTTTTTGCAATTTTCGAAAAGAGCAATACTAAAAGCTGGGACTAGTACCATATTTCTTACCGTCCTTTATTACATATGTGGATAAAATTTAAAGAAATAATTTAGAGCAGTTTCTGGAAAAAATGCGTACATTTCTGGTGCAAGTTACCCAAAAGTACTGTTTTATTCAAAATATTGCAATACATGACCTTTTCCAAAGAACTTATTTTTATAGGTGAAATATCTCTCTTGAATTTTGTGGTTTTTAAAAAAATGATAATTTTTGAAAAATCGGGATATCCTTTTCGTTTTATTTTATCATATCAATTTTACCCCTCCTCGTCCCCACGAGTCCCAGTGCCCATAATCTCCCCCCTCAACAACCAACCTTCCCTCACCCCCCTTTGATATTCTAGGCGATTGAATTACACGGGTGTATCTCTCTGCTCGGTAATAAGAATAGATAATAAGAAGAGTTTGTATTGACAAGGGTGTGTTGTATTGTTATCAATTACAAGGAAACATATACAACAAGTGACGGAGGATAACAAGACCTTGAATAATAATAATAATAATAATAATAATAATAATAATAATAATAATAATAATAATAAGAAGAAGAAGAAGAAGAAGAAGAAGAAGAAGAAGAAGAAGAAGAAGAAGAAGAAGAAGAGATGTTGCAGACTTATGTAAATGTAAAAATAGGGAAGAGGGTGGGGACTAACATGTGAGAGTTCTCGCACGGGTACACTAGTTGATTTTAATTTAGATAAATGTGTTTTAAGTTATGTTTTCCGTTTTAATATATACCAATGATTGTGTAAAATTAGAAGAAATAGAAAAATAAATTTAATATTACATCTAAATTTGTCCTACAACAAATGGATTAAGAAATGTAATGAAATTAAAAAAATTCCTAATTTGTTAAAAATTTAATCCATAGCAACACTAAAAAATCTGTCATATTTTTGTTCTTAAAATAAAAGGAAGTTATATTTCAATGAGTTTTAATCATAATTGTATGTTGGTACTATTTATTGATTTATTACAAGTGTTTGAATATTTCAAGTCTATCAAAAAATAATCTTATTAAGAATAATATATACTTTAAAATAATATGGTAATAAAGTTATTTATAATTTCGAATTGTTGATTTGTTTCAATTCAAAGCCACTGAACAGTCTCAAAACTGTCAATTTAGCTGAATTTATGATTAGGCTTTGGAAATTACAAAATAAGAATTGTTTTACGAACCTTTGCAGTTGCTAATGAAAATGCAATCGGTGACGTAAGTAAACTTTATCTTCTTTGGGAAGAAATTTAAAAGCATTAAATGCGTAACAGCAGTTTAGTAATTGGTATTCAGACCAGATTTTGATAACAAGCACGAGAAGAGGGTAAAGGCCAAAGTATTAGTACATTCTTCAAACTTTAATTTCATTTGTTTACATTGCATTTAAAACGTTCTTTGTTAGTAAATAAGTTTTGGCCTTGTAAGGGAGAGAAAGGTTCATTATTTTTCCATAAAACATTAAATTGACTTTCTCCTTCTCTGCAAATGTTTACTAATAATTCCAACACAGAGCTTCCAGTTTATGAAATGTTCCTTCTATTTCTGCATCACTGTCATTTAAGAACCTCATAATAAAAAAGAGAATCATATATGAAGAGAGTATTAATTACTATTTTAGATTTAGCAAAATGGTTTTCATGGAAGGCTATTAACTTCATCGTGTTATGATACGAAATAACGTGGAATGAACATTTGCATCATAGAAAGATTTGAGACGATGTTTTGTCGTAGTTATTTATTTTTGCATAAAGTTTTTTCGGTCGCTTTGCGTCCATCTTAAGTGCTACAGAAATATTAACAATATATCTAAATTTCAAAAAAAATTATTTATTGCATAATATTATTATGAATAAAATTAGAATTTAGGCTAAATAGAACAATTTGGAATATAAAATGTGAAAATAGAAACATAATTTTGTACATGAAATAACAAATGTAATATTCTAATGTGAAGTAAAATACAATGAATAAATATGGACAAATAAATAAGTGAATAAATAAATTTAGATGAGCAAATTGACAAACCGATTCTGAGGTGGTTGGGGCCTCGGTCCAAACTAGACAGTGAGGATAAAGGGCATCGCAGGCTATTTAAATGAAAGCTCTCAATAGAGAGGCGATAAAAGGAGGTTGTTGATAAAATTGGCCATTAGAAGAAAGGCCGGGCACGGTGGCGGAAACGAGTAGGGTGGATGGTTAATGTGTGCGCGAAGCGGCCAGCTTCAGGAGGGGTGAGAGAGAAGGAATTTGTAAATTCAAAATAGTATGCTGGAGATTGTTTAATAAATATAGTCGTGTATGGCATGTAATTTAAGTCTGTGAATGTATCTGTTTTCACTTTCCAAAATATTGACGCCAGTATCTGCATTAAATGAGATTTTTTGTTCTACGAGATGGTTAGCAAAGTGTGGTTGTGTTTTGTGTTCTTTGATTCATTGTTTAAAGAATCTTCCTATTTGTCCAATATATTGCGCATTGCAACTGCCACAGGAAATGGAGTATACCCCACATGATAGAGGCTTGGGGATAGAATATTTGTTGTGGGAAAGTGTGTTATGGAGATTGTTTGGTGTGATGAATGTGATGTGTAAGTCAAATTGTCTCAGTTTTTTCGCAATGTTCAGTGTCAGTGTTCCAAGGAAAAACATGGAGTACCTAGTGTGTGTGTGTGTGTGTGTGTGTGTGTGTGTGTGTGTGTGTGTGTGTGTGTGTGTGTGTTGAGTGTAGAGGAATGAGGAAAGTTATGCTTTTTGTTGAGAGAAATAGTTTTCTTTTAGATAAGATTGTCAATTAACGAACTATTGTAGCCATTGTAGACAGCTATTTTTTTTATGCTATGGATTTCTTTTTTGAGGTTCTGAGGGGAGAGGGGAAGAGAGATTAATCTGTGAATCATACTGTTCGGGCCCACATTAAAAGTAGAAAATTATATGTGCTCATCTTATTTCATATACTTCGCAATGACAGAATCTTTCCTGGATTGTGCTTCCTCACAGATAACAGATAACAAGAGGTACGCCACGGATGTGTGAGGACGTCCCGTGCGCTTTAGAGTGACACCGTGTCATTTCTTTTCGAGGAATATTTTGCGTGTCTGATCAAGCGATGCTCGCCACGGGTCCACCTGTTCTTAACAAATGAACCTTCTAGGACAAATGTAACTTATCATCTGTGATAGACTAATTCACCAACCCCCTCCATGCGCCGTGTGCATTGTAACTGCCGTCAGAACAAAATTCAGTTCAGGTTGAACACAGCACATGAGCGTAGGCTCGCTATCTTGAGCTCTGTGTGGAAAGTTTTTCCCACCTACGTGGGAATCTTCTTCAATGAAGCGTTTAGCTTCAAAATTTTTTGATGCTCATGCTAACATTAAGGTCTCATAACGAGCGTAATTTCAACACTCGGACATAATACGTTTTTGTCAATTGCGAGTTAAGTTCAATTCGTTGAAGCATGTGGCTTCTAATATAAACTTTGCCAAATTTCACGCCGAGTTTCAACAGTATAAGATGTCTCAGGTGAAACTAATTGATCAACATTGTATATTTATGTATTTGTGCCATTGACTAATGTGATAATAAATAAACAAGTGTTCAATCACGTCTACATTCAATTGAACCCGGAAGAAGTTCTGGTAACCTGAAATCCGTGAACTGTAAAAAACTGAGCCGTCAAAAGTGTTACGGACTGACAGACTGTACAGGATTTAGGAAGTCAGTAAAGTTCTTCAATTGTCTGTAAGTGCCGGTCCAAAGTATCACAAAATCATCAACGTATCTTGGGTAATGTAACCAATAGATCTCATTTTTGAGATGAGAAGTGGAGAAAAAGAAGTTTGTGATATGAATTCTGGGAGGACAGATATTTGAAGCCCTGGGTGGATTTCTGAATTAAAAATTAACCAGTGGCTTTCAAGGTTTGCCTTAGATATTTGATTAGTATTATCTGTAAAATTGATAGATTGGATGGTGGTATGTTACGCCATATTGGAAAATCATTCGTCATTGTGGGTCTTAGTATCATTTTATAGATGAGCAGCCCAGTTTTTATAATAAGTGTGGGCTTTCTGTTGACAAAAGTGTATATTTTAAAAATGTTTGCACGTGCATTAAGGGCTGTTGATTGAATTGGTGGTTTCCAAGTTTGTCGTTTTACCTAAGACACCTAGTCTGTCACCTATTTGGCAGGCGAAGAATGAGAAAGCCAGGGACATCGGTGTTATTTATTTGTAAAGGTGTAAGAAAAGGAGGACGATTAAATGGGAATATTTTAGATTGTGATTTTAAGGGGTTAATTTTAATTTTCCATTTTTGGTCCAGGTCGTACAAGAGTAAATGTAGAATTGTATGTAATCATAGGCTAAGTTGATATCAGTATGTGATGTGAAAATAACGATATCGTCATCATAAAAATATATACGTGCTTTGTGTGTAGTTGGATAGTCTGCTGAAAAGATAGAGAAGAATGATGGTGAGAGAGCTGAGCTTTGTGGAACGCCTACGAGAATTGGGCAAAGCAGTGACATATCATCATTTACATTCACTTGAAAATATCTGTCTGCGAGAAAGCTTCGAATTACTTACTGCAGCTAATCAGGTGTACCTATTTTCCGTAGTTTGTACGTTTCACCATGGTGCCAAATTCCGTGGAATGCCTGTGAAATGTCTAAAAAGAGAGATACTGGAGATACTGTGTGCTTTTATCGTTAAAACCGTTTACTACATGCTCAACAAGTCGCAGCAGTTGAAAACACCTTTTCACCCAACACTTTTGACTTTTCCAGAAACTTCATCGGTCGATATTTGAAGTAACTGTATTCACAAAAATGATCATGTATATGAAATTCCCGTAAGAAATACATGTACATATTGACGTCGTGAGACATTTAAAAATTCATTATTGTAATTTTTGAAAAAAAATGAATAACTCAAAGAGGCATGTATATCGTATGATTTAGCAATCACTCTTCTAGTTTTTCCAAAACTATTTCATCTCCGTTCCTATACCCAATCGGACAGTGGCAAAGGTGATGCGGGAAGTTGATAGGTTTTTTTTCTTGAATTTGGCGTTCGAGATACCCTTCCCACCGACCAAGAGTCACATGACATGTTTTGAAGTTTTCTCCGTGGTGTGTAAGTTGCCCTGTAGAAAGGACATTCTACCCAGTATTTAACAATGTCTTTATACTTTTCGGGAGTGATGGTCTCCGTGAACTACACTTTCTTTTCGATCATCTGGCGGCGAGATACGGCACACCACACTTTGAAAGGGTTTTATAAGAGTAAAAGCGCATGCGCACTTTGAAAGGGTAAGAGCGCATTTTCAATATTTCCTGGCAGCATACGCGCTAATGCAAAACATCGCACAACAAATACAATGTCGATATAGCGACGTCTAAGAGGGTTGCTTCAAATCACTTTGAATTTCTAGTCCTTTAAAACAGTGTCACAGCGCTTCCGCATCCTATCCACAACGTTCCTCGTCCCTATCAAAAAAGTGATTACTTTCGACCATGCATGAAACAGAATGAATGACTTCACAAGCACTTTCTATTTCTTCCAACACGTTCTCTTCCAAGGACATAAAATTGAGAAAGTTAACATGCAAGATGTGCAGAAATGAAACAACGTTCGCTTACATTGAAATCAATCCCTTGTCTCCTTCAAATCGATTCTCACACACCGTTTCAGTTATATGTACCCGTCAGGTAAAAAAAAAACAATCTATTTTCACTGCTTTTCATTTATAACCAACAAACGTTTCAGGATGACTTAGACTAATGTCCATAACATCTCAAGCAACGTTTCACCATTTTGAAAAAACATTACTGCTGCGTTTTCAAGGCCAAATATTGAATGTGGTATTCCAGAAACTGGCTGTCATCTATTCTCGCCTACTAGGAATTCTGGCAGACACTACCTCTTCTCCGGGCACTCTTCCTAGTGGGAAGCCTCCATCGTGCTGAGGTAGCCCTTTGGTCCATCCCGCACCATTATCTTTCCTTCGTGTCCTTTATCATTTCATTTCATTTGAGCCGCCATTGACCACTTATTCCACTGCTTGGGCATCCGTGTGGGTGGAGAGAGCAAGATCCACTAACACAAAGATATCGCACACAGATAATTCAGACATTTACCGATCCGGACAAAGGATTAGAGTAGGATAAGGATAGAGGAGATACTGGGCATTTAGCCCAAGCCCATAAGCGGCCTGCGTGATCTATTGGATCAGGCGCGATCCGCTTCTGACACCCTGGTTCCTCTCCTTTCCTGTCCTTCTCTCCCTTTACCCTTCTTTTGTCTATACATTTTTTCTTCTTTGTCTCTCTATGATTTCTATTGTCCCTCAATTATTGTATTTATAGCGTATTTCAATTCTCTCTCTCTCTCTCTCTCTCTCTCTCTCTCTCTCTCTCCACCACCGTTTGTGTACCTACAGATCTCTCCCTCCTTCTTCCTGTGGTTGCTCCCAGATCGCACCACCATAGCCCCACCACGTTCTCGCTTCCAGGTCGCGCCACCAGGGGCCCTCACCTCCGTGCACGCACTCAGCGCGCGCCTCGCCCCCTGGGCCTCCATTCGCCCCTTTCCACTGGTTTCCGCATCACGCCCCCATCTCGTCATGACGCCCACGTGACCTGACGACAGCATGAAGATACAACCACGTCGCAGCCACGACTCACTGACATCTTCCAGCAGTAATGTCATCGTCGCGATAACGTGCCGTGACGTCACGGTGTCATCACTTGTACCGAAAATCTGGTGTGTGCCTCCATTGGCCGCTTCCGAGCGATGTTCGCGCCACGCCCCCGTCACGTCATCACGACCACGTGACCTGACTTCAGCGTGATGTCACAGCCACGTCACGGCAGGCCACTACCGTCGCCCCTCCTTCCCGTGCACGCTTCCAGGTCGCGCCACCGTCGCACGGCTTCCCTCGCCAGCCACCCGCCCCGTGTAACAGGGACAGAGTGGAAGCTGCTAGCCTGTAAACCCACACCTCCTTAGTTCGCGCCCCGGCTTGAGCGGGCGTTTAGAAGGACAACCCGCCCTTCCCACACCCCACCGCACCCCATCTCATATCCACTCTCGTCATGCAGGCCCTCCTTCCCCGCCCCGCTCCGTTCCACGGCGCCCACGTTCTCGTGACGCCGTCCACACACCACGCGCACGGGTTGTCCCCTGGGCCTTTGCAGTGACGCCCCCAGCACGACAGCACACCACGTAACCTGACGTCAGCGTGGCGACACAATGACATCGCGGTGACGTCACGGTGGCATCGTGGCGTAGCTCTGACGTCTTCAAGACATGACAGTATCGTGTCGTGTAAGGCTTTGTGACTCTGCTGACCACAAATACAGTAGGCCGCAAGTGTGTCAATGCCTAGTGTAAAGGCTAATCTGTTCCCATGAGAGACATAGTGGACACCCGGCATGGATAGTCAAAATTGACCTCCCCTGAGACTGGGAAAAAAGGTGGAAACCAAAATGATAGTTCAATGTCTAGATAAAAGGTAGCAATATATTATCGTTCACATTTCGACTACATTAAGCAAAAAGGAAACAAGCCACCATGAAATTAAACTGAGAAAATGTGTTTATACTGATGAGTACAACAAACAGCATATTAAAGAGCATGTATTTATGCAAATATTACCACACTAACTGTTTCTAATACTGATATATTACACATTTTTGAGGTTGGTTTCTTTATGTAGAATGGATCAAATCAATTATTCTGTTCTGAATCAAGCAGTATGTTTTACGTTTTAACAATAGTTTATTCTTATATCTCAATAAGTATTATTCATTTACACAGAGGACTAGCAACACATTAATCGTAACCTGGCGGTCACCAGCTCAAAATAAACTGTAGGAGATGACGTCAAACGAAGGAATGTCCTTCACAACTGCTTGGGGCACGTGACGGGATCTTCTAGAACTTGACAAATTCCCAGAAGGGAAGCAGATTTTGATGCCGTAGGTGCTTTTCTCTCCTAGACCAGGAGGCTTTTGTGAAAAAGCGTCAGTTTCCTCTGAATACTCGGAGCGGCTGACCTGACTTTAGTTAAGTACGTACCGTGTCTTTTCTGGAAGTTCTCCATGAATGAGTTCGTGGAAGAGGCAACTCTTGACATTACGAGAATGTGCGGAAGCATTAGAGTGCAAAGGAAGAATTACAATTTACACAATTTGTGCATAAAGAAGAAACAAATGTAGACGATTTTTCGAGGGAAAGAATCTGTCGACAAAAGGTTGCAAGGAAACTCTTCACTCTCCTTCCTGATTCCCTGAAAAGAATTCCGGATACCACATCTGAGTACAACGCGAGGAAGAAGAAGAAACGAGGACAAAAAATAACACGAAAATACATCGTGATGCACATATACACATAAAGAACTTGAATGATGTTTTACCTCACAGAATAATAATGAAATATTACATGCATTGACTACAGTTTGTGTTGATCTTGAAACATAAGAATTAATAAATAAGAAGGCAGAACAGTCGTCACTGTTAGATTATTTTTCACCGAGATAATTTTAGGAAAATATACGTAAATTATTTTTTAAAAAATAGTTAATGTTGTATGTACTAAAAAGTGATTTAATCAAAAAAATAATTATTTTGTTACAAAATGCATTTTATTTCGATTGGGAAATTTTGAAAATCTGGTAACAAATGAAATCTGTCTTTAAGGGAAATTTTGATCGTTTCCGTACTCTTCCGTTATGAGCAGCTTTGACTGTATATGGCTAAACACATGCAGTATTACTTTCTTAATGTGTAAAAGTTTCCTTGAATTGTATTGCAACTTATTCTGAGGTCCACCTCTGTCCCCACGTTCTAGGAGTACCGAGTAGTATTGGACGGCGAGTGTTAATTTGCGCTCTTTATACTTTTCGGTAAGTTTATCTCTTAAGAAGTTTAATCCTCATTCCATTAGCCGTAACCATTGAGAGGCCCCAAAGTAACTCTGGTTCATACGTTTCATCTGGCAGAATCCGGAAATTCCAAATAACTTTACTGAGAGCGGTCTTCAGAGACAACATCGCAAATTTTCTTCCTGTAACAAGAAAGCGACAAAGGTATAATTTATTTAGCATCGCATAAACAGCTAGTTTGTTCGCAACTTTTACAGATATTGTACATTATCTGATTATCGCATTAATGGTATTTTATAAAGACGATGCTAGAGGTATCTTAAGAACGTAATATGTTTTTTGATAATAAATCATTATTTTGGGAAGGCTCAATTTAATATAAAGTAGAGCTAAATGGCAGAAAAATGCAGATAGCGTAGCAAACGTCGATTATGTTATTTTCCTCTTTTAATAAATTAGAAAGATATAATGTGAGATTGTAAATAAGGGTTATAGCTGAAACCTTCTTTGTATATCTACCGGTAAGTACATTTTACCTCCGCATTGTCAAAGTTCGTAAAAACTTTCAATATGTTAACAACTTTAATAATAATAATAATAATAATAATAATAATAATAATAATAATAAGTAATATGTTAAAAACTTTTATATGTTAAATGTACCCAGGTTCAACTAAAATCCATAGTTTTTTACTCCTGGGCTAATTCCGTAATGCGCTGAAATATTTTTTTTTTATTTTTGACGTATTTTTCTCTAATTCATTAATCTTATGTCCTGCAAGTAAATAATTGAAATATATTTTAAAACGGATAACATTTCTTAGCTATTACATGAAACAATATTTCTGAGACGATTTGCCATCTAAGCTACACCTTTTTCATAGATACGTTTGTTTTTATATCTCCAAAATTTACAAGGTCTGAATTTGAAAAAATCAAATGGAAATAAATAAAATAGTTATTACATATAATATCATTATTGAATTCACCATTAATGCGCATTGTCTGAGAAATATACAATTCCGCGAAAAACCTTATATTGTGAGGGTTGGTAATGTCCCTCAAACGTCCCAGTCGTTCACACTTGCTGCCAAATAAATGTGGGCGCCTAGCTAACAACACATATCTTCGCACCTGTTGGACTTCAACCTTGCCCGTCTGCTCGCCAATTACTTACTCTGATTCCCCTACTGGCGTGAATCTGTGGTTGCTTCTATACAGAGGCGACAGCATGGTACCTGTGTGCGTGCGTGCGGGTCAGCATCTATCTACTAAATTATAACGCATTGTTTCAGAATTTTTACTGACAACACAAGTATGTTTGTCTTCATTTATTTTAATCTCCATCTTCCTTTCCAAACACATTGAATAGCTACCATCTGACCATCATCGTTACCTCCGAAAACACATGTACATAAGCAAATACCCTTTACGTAACACAAAAATCAACAGATAAAACAAAAGAACAACATATCATTCACACTGAAATTAAAATCGCAAATATCATACATACTGAATGTGCATTCTGTATACTCTTTATGAATCTACTTAAATGCTAATTAGCAGCACTTGATATTCTACAGAATGCGTCACCGTTGTTAAAACAATCCATGCAATTCACTTCTCTTTTGCTGGATCGTCGCCGCGACAGACAGCGTAATTCACGTTCGTGGTCGATCTCAAGAGAATCGCACACTCCATCGGTGCAATCGCCACTACGTATCACTTGGCACCATCTTCAGCAACCACACAATCCGACTTCAAAAGGACTTTCAACGGACGACAATCAAAAAGACTTTCATTGTTCTACATATCAACATGTCCGCCATTCAAGTTTATGCCGTGATCTAGTACGAATTACGTCTTCGCACTGCCACCGTTCAATAAATCGCGCGTCATTAAATTTTAGTTCATTACACTTTAAATGTCCGCACGCTATTAACACGACTCATTAAAATGTCTTAAAATTTGTTAAGTTCAGAAAAAATATTTAATATCGTCACGACGACTAGCGTGCACTCCGCGTCAATCTAGCGCAATACTCCTTTTTGCTCATTGTTGCCCAGCCTTTTTATATTCTTCGCTCGAACAAAAGCGCATCATCTTCTCGCTGCCGTGAATAATTCGACTTTGAAATATTTCTTATTTACGTTTTTTTTACTGTATTATGTCCCGTTGCCCGTCTTATATTTTCCTGGTCATTTTGACACCGTCTAAATATTTTCTAACGCCTTATTTCATTAAATAACGTAATTTATACTTCGTCACCTTCTTGTGACGTCATCGCCCCGTGTCGCTTGCTTTTTTCATAATCTTTATATTAACATGTTTAATGTTAATTATCCAATTCGCCTTCCCGGCGTCCCCCAATATCAGAATCAGTTCCAAAATTTTCCCTTAGTACTTTTACCGAGTCTCAACCTGATCCTTTCAGGCGTTCATTTTATATTTAGAAAAACCGGTATTTGTCTTTAAACTTTTGCTCCCCAATAATGACGTCTATGTTTACTTCATCGAGCGGAACAGTGTGATTACGAATATTTCACAAATTAACTGAACCCCTGGCTCGATTTTGGCGATTTTTGTTTCAAATGATTCCTAAAATTGCACTTTAATAATTGTTTATGTCCGCATTGCTTCTCTTTCGCGCATTTAATTAATTTAAAAGAATTGTTCGTGCGCGGTACTGCCGTCATCTGTTTCTTGGGTATAAATTTTATTATCCTAATGAAAAAAAACCTTAATTACCGAATACAGTAGATTTGTTCACTAGTCGTAAATCATTACATTACAAGAAACTTCAAGATAAAATTTGCAGTCGTTTTTGAGAAAAGTTTGAAAATTTTCGGGGGTCTTGATATAAAGTACCGCCAAATTTTAAGGAATGTTTTTTCTAAATTTGAAAGCTTCAACTAGAGCCAGATGGGCAGGGTTTCTTCAATTTTGAAAGAAATCCTACGCATGGAGAAGGCGCTGCAATACTTTGTTCACAGACGGATGGACGGGCAGACGGACGGACTGACGTATTGAAAAATTCCACTTTTTCGGTAGAAAGGGGCCCCAAATTGTGTATTTCCGTTGAAATCTCGAAATCTATTTTCCGCATCAATACATAACTTTCTCAATACTACGTATATTACTCCCGTATATACGTATGTATACGAGAAAGTAAACATCAGCTACCTTACAAAGTTCATGTACAATGTTTTGAAACAAAATAAGTTTTCGTCTAAATTGGTTTTGAATTATGCAATTTCTAAAAAGAATTTCTCGAAACAGTCCCAATTTTTTCTATAAATTTTTTCCACGGTTAGAACAAGGGACGCGTAATACTATGATGCGATTATCAGTTTTGTTGAACACTCTTTGAATTTCCGAAATTTTAAAAATTGAGAAATAATGCGATAAAGTATGTGATATGGAACCAATACTGGTTTCATATGTTTTGCTTACATCATTATATATCGCGGTTCTTTTTCTACCACACCAAAGAAATTAAATTTAAAGAAATACAAGCAGTTTCTTTCAAAAAAATCTTAAATTGTATTTACTTTAAGAAGAAATGCACAAAACTATTGATATTTTTAACAAAATTCACTTGATCTGATTTAAATAATTTGTACATACCAAGGCAAGCACGATTTCCTGCAGCAAACGGAAGGAAGGCATATGGGTGTCGTTCGGCTGAGTTCTCAGTAGAAAATCTTTCTGGGTCAAACACATGAGGGTCAGGGTACAATTTAGGATTCATATGCACAGTCCTCGGAGATATGAGCACAGTAGCTCCAGCAGGAACAACAAGATCGGCTGCAAAGGAAAGAAGCATTGACTCGTAAGTTGATAAGATACGTTACACGAGGTAAGTCCGTTTTCATGACAAATGCCTTTGAAAAAGTCTGGTGAAAAGCAAATTTACTGTAATTTAAGCAATGCGTATGTAATAAATAATGTATATTTAATTCATACGTTACAGATATTCCAAAACGTTAACAAACATTCATTCAATTTACGAATTCTGTCGCTTTCTTTATTAAAAGGGTGTAAATCTGAGAATTCCTTGAACCCATGATTTACTACTCAATTAACAAACACAAAACAATGCGCATTTATTGGTTCCTAACGCAGCAGGTACAAAAAAATCATTATTTCGGTAAGTGTAGTGCTTGTTTTTCCCGAGAGGTGTAGAAGTTCCTCCCCCTCAGGAGAATGAGATCTGCTGCCTATGGCGTGTGCGAGGTTAAGAATTAAGTACGGTCTGTAATGGCGAATGTAGCACTTTTCTGCTGTTACGCGCTCGTTGATGTTTACGTATCTCGCAACGCGGCGGAGCGCCAGATTAGCGCTGAATTATTGTCTCCAACCTCACCAATTTTATTAAAGCGTATTTTCTTTCCTTTCCTCAAATCTGAAACTATTCGTATGAGACTTCGGCACACACGGAACATTACTGTTAAGCAAGGAAAATAAGAAACCACAAAGAAATATGAATTTTAACGTGCGTCGTTATTTCAGTACAATATCTAAAATTTAACCCAACTACATGCAGTTGCAAAAAGAACAAGACTTTTGTTCCATTATTATCACTAGAGAAATAATACGTTTTGATAAACTATTTAATATTCCTTTGAAGACAAAATAATTTTGCACTACGGAATAAAGCTGATCTGATTCACGAAAAACTGGGCTGGCTTGCGCCGGGAGAACACATTCTCAACTACTTTAGTGAAGAAAAAGAAATTAAACTTTAAAAAAGTAAATTAATACGTTTACCAGAAAATTAATTTTTTAGCTAAATATCGGCTTTCGGGAATTTCACCTTGAGACCTTCACCCGCAAGACCCCAACCATCCAAACACTACGCTTCCTAATGCTCTCCAAGCGTATGATTCTGTGCATGTTGTGTATAAGAGGAAGGTAAGATCGTGGGCGATTCTTACCTTCTTTCTTGGCGTACTGCTCCGGCATTCGTCTGATTTATTTGTAGGGAAATGTACGGAAAACTATAAAATTAACGATTAGCGCAGCTGGATGCTAGCATTTTCCTCCAGACAAAGGTCGAATTCGACCTAGCTAGGGGCAACGATGTTACCACTGAGCTATCGCAGCCGGTTCACTACAGCGATTATTTCAAAATGTTCCGAATGAAATGGGTGGGTCGCTCAACGAGAAACGAAGGACAATTATGTGAAACAAGGGTTGTTTTGTGGAGGATACGAAGTTTCTGGAAATGAGTGGCTGAATCAGGCTGACGAGTTTGATACAGAATATTTTTTTCAATTGATCAAAAAACTGTCCCGAAGCAAGATTCGTATCAAAACTTAGCGAAGTTTACATACTCACAGGAAACAAGAGGAGTGTCAACGCCAGCTTCTTTCACGAAAAAGAAGACAGGAGGGTGCAATCGAAGGGTCTCCTTTATAATCATCTCCACGTACTGCATGCGCTGCAACGAGTCCGCAGTCACTTCCGTGGAACCAGCAGCGCCGAATATATCCTGAAGTTCTCTCAAGGCCTTTTCCTGAAAAATATCGAATGTAAACTGAGGAAAGAAAATCATTAAAAGTTTATATTACACATTGAACATTAAATGTTGAAAAAGTAATGGACTGATGTGCGTCCTTTCGTCTGTGTACTCGTCACTCATACTTAACCCCCTTCCGGTGCACCAATCCAGACAAACGTGTAAACATACGTACGTTGTTTTTCAGTCTCATGGTAGGGAACTCAGTTTTTGCAGATCCATTCTCAATATTGTGGAAACTTCTATAAAACGTATTTTGCAGTTTTAGACTTCTAAAATGTGTTTTAGGTGACTTACGTTTCCTACAAGTGTGATCAATAGCTCTTTCTATTCCCCTACAAGACGAACCGATTGACACAATTCTTTCCCGGTTCCCTGTGGAATACTCTGGGAGAATTCCAGAAAAAACATGTGTTTTTGATTATTTTTTGGTGTGGAGTATGGTATTGTGTGACTTTCATATTGCCATAGAATTGTGTTAAATGTGTTGTAGGAGAGGCAAACAAGAGAGAGTTGTCTGGTGTGTGAATGAAATTATATAAAAGAAGATGATTAAAATTGTATATCAGTAAATATGAGACAGTAAAACAGGAATTTATTCATCGATATAGAGGAGTTGTTCAAAGAAGGGACCAGTTTGACCGGTCGGGAAACAAATAACCGTCATTCAAGCCGATGACATTGCAAGAGAGAGTGATGAATCCATTTACAAATGAGCTAACTGTAAACGAACGCACTGAAAAAATGAGTGCATGGACATAACCTGCAATTAGGTTGCCAATATTGGCCAAGCAGTAGCTGTCAAATATATAGATTCTTATAGTAATCTCTCTCTACCAAAAGTAAGTAGCATTCTGCATGGTCAAAAGACACGTACACAATAGATATGTTCCAAAATAGATACGTTCCAATGCAACGTCAAGTAAATTGGTGAAACGCTGTGAATATTCTTTTCCGCCTTGTACTTAAATTGTAACTATTTAATTCATCCTACTGGCAAAATTAAATGTAATGAAACAAAAAATTAAACATTTTAATTGACAATTGTTCATGTAACTTCCTATTCCTGAAAATAGATGCGCCAGACCACTCTAAGATATTGAAAATTATAAGCTTGCTTACATGTATTGTTTTTATTTTTAAACGGTATTAAAATGCAGCTTTAATCACATTTTTTCTTATGTTAAAATGTGTCGCTATTCCTCTCGGGATTGAAGTGGTACTTTAAACCGTCCAGGATATTTAAACCTCTTGTTATATAAATAACAATAATCTTAGAATAAAACAGAGGGTCACCTCTGGAGTTTTTCATAACTCGAGAAAAATGGCTCGTCTTGATGTATAAATAACGAATGAATGCTTTACATGTGCCATTCGTACGATTGGTGGATATCTAGTAATATCCACAGTCTAATGTATGCATGAACTAGGATCAGGGTCAGAGGATTCGTCTGTCAAATTTGAAAATTATAGAAACAGTCTAGTACTGATTTAGGCAAGAATTCAGCATGTACCATTCTCAAATAAAGTTGGAGATGATACACTAATTCAATTTGACAAAACTTCAGAATTTAGTTTATCAGTGACTACACAAAAACTGCTGAAATAAAATCGTAAAACACATAAGGAAAACAACACCATAGGTACAGAATCTAAAATGGACAACCCCTTCAAAAAGAATTCTTAATGGTAGAAAGATATTAATTTGTACAGAAAAGATATGAGGGTATGAGCGACAGAGTGGACTAACTCAGTTTGGAGGAAATGGAAGAAAATGGGTTTGAATATTTCATGAAACTTGTGTTACATATAATTATTTTATTTGGAGATATTGCTATCTAAAGTCACTGTGGCGTGCTAGAAGGTGACTGAATGTACATAAGAGTCACCACATAATGTATAAGAACTAAAATCTACTTTTTAGTCAATGTTGCTCTTTGAGAATTTGAATGTTTAATTGACAATTGGCCTGCTTTGTTTTTTAGGATTTTGTCTTTATTTTTGTGCAATAAAACACTATATATTTAGTACATTAAATGTAAACAAATGTTGTGAACATAATAAGAGAATATACAGTTCAATCACATTGAACTCTAAAGCTAATTTTTAAACAACTTCCTCGTCCAGTAAATCGTCGGTTAGTAGCTCATCACCGGAAACCTGTACCGATGATCGAATGTTGTTGTAAAAATCATGACATATTGGGAGAATAAAGGGAAGTTGTTGCATAAGTTTCTATTTTGGCTTCTCTGAAGTTATTCTCAGTGGCATATAAGTGTGACGGTGTGCTTTGAATTGTAAGTGATTTTCTTTCACTACATCACGTGTCTTAATATTAGCCATTTTATGATTTGAATATTTATATCATAATTTGAATATTTTAGTGGAATATTCTATTCTAAATTTCAGCCATTTTATTTTCTACCACTTCATTTAATTTTCGATTCAGACTATTTTCTGTTTGTAATGTTTCATTCATGTTCCTTGGTAGCCGGATGGGGTTATTTGAATGATTGAGAACAGATTTTTCTTTATAGCACTACTATTACTATTTACTTCTTTGTAAATGTTGAATTCACAAACTGCTAACTGCGGATAAATCGACCCATTTTTGCATTGCGAGAAGCTCTGAGCGCTTATATACCCTCCATTGACAGTACTGCCATCTGTTGTCTGTGAAGGGGTTATTGCACTGTGGGGTTATTGGTCTGTGAGGGGTTATTCCAAAATGCTTGTTGCCACCTGTTTTTAACTTGTTTTTAATAATTTAACTTGTTTTTAGTATAAAGTTGAGATCCCAGAATTCATGCAAAATCCACGGAATACACTTCTCCCCATTGTACGCGCCACACAGTTTGACTAAACAAATTAATTAAAAATACTGTTACTAACTGTCTGCTTTCGGATGAATGATATTGTTAAATTCAAAAAGTAACTTACCTGAACTAGTGGGTTTTTGGCTAAAAAGTAAAGTGCGAACTGTAGAGTGATGGCGGATGTATCAATACCCTGAAAGAAAACACTAAAATTTAAAAACAATCGATTTATTCTTATTCTTTTTGTAATAGTCCACATTATATTAGAGAATTTTACAGGTAATATTGTTTGCAAATGTGCATCTTTCATAAAATTAGCAAGAATACAATACCACAGTTGTAGGAATGCTGGTGTTGTTTACATTATTCATGGATCCATTAATGGACGTCACCTTTGTCAACATGAATTTATTGTGAAGTCGGCTTTCGACGGCTTTGCTTACATAATCAAACATTGGGTGTCGAATGTAGGGAGTCCATTGCCAGAATGATATCAATAAAATCGTTAGAAGCCGGCTTTCAAAATAAATTTTAGTAGACGTATAGTTCCATTTTTATATCAAAAGCAGAAATGACCAAGGACTATAATAGTTTAAAAGAAGGAAGGGGTTGATGCTACCCAATTAATGAAACACTTTATTTGGGGCAATAACAAATACATGAGGAAATGTCAAAATTAAGGGAATTTACAAAACTTGTAGTTTCAAAATAAACGTTGTAAGAGATTGGGTTAGTCAACACACGTTGTAGAGAATTAGTTCATCTGAAATTATGGTTATTCGTAGTATGAGCATTTTGATAATTCTCTGTGAGCATCCGTGTAGAAAAGGCCCATCTAAAAGGATTTCGCGGTAGGTGCCTTTTAGATTTTGCGGAAAGAGTGTTAAATTGATCGAATATTCCCTAAATTTCTTGACGACGGCCATTCATTAATTGGAAATAAAAAATTATGACACCAGTTTTGAATTGATTTCATTGCATTTTCTTTGTCGATGGAAAAGAACATCTGGCGTCATGTTAAACAAATGGGGTTTAACCGGCGGTTACAATGGAGATTAAGTAGAAGAGAGATTATTTATTGCAATAACCCTCTCCTGCTAGGGAAAGAACACCTTTCAATATTGTTATTTAAAAATTTATTTATCGAGAAGAAATTGGACAGGAAATTCACTTAATTTCCTGCATTGCATCATTTTTGGTAGCCCATGCATTTTCTGGTATTTCAGACTTTTTGGAAAGGAACTTACTGCCATTAAAAATGTCAGCATTTCATCCAATACGTTCTGATTAGAAATAGAACGTCCACTTTCCCGTAGCAGAGCATCTATGAATATATTGGACTTCTTTTTCTTCAGATCAGCATCGGCTTCGCTGGTAGCATCAATTGCGGCTTCCGGCATGTTCTCATCCTCGAAATTATCGGTCTTCCATGGTCTCTCAGCTCTCGCACGGAGTATTTCCTTCCGCTGCTCAACGATCTGCAAATAAATTAACTTGAAGAAATGTGATGTGATGGTCTTGTATGTTAGGTAAGAAAACCCGAACAATGTACTTAAATATTTATTCACATATGAAATAATTATCCGATCATGCTTTTGTTTTAATAATAGAATATATTTTACATCGGGAGAAGACCAAGATATTTTGTATTATCTGTTGGTTGATATTTTGTCCGTTTATCTTTATTCGATGGCAATTCATTCTGAGAAGGGTAAAAGTGATGTAAGTAGTTTTTTCTTTTCTTACATTGAAAACCATTTAATTTGACAAACTTCGATTTTTCTCTAGTTGAATTTAAAGGTTCGTCGATGCAATGTGAGGATCTCGTTCTGAAAAATAATCGCAGCAGACGTCGATTTTTGTAGTGCAATTTTCAGCAGACATTTGTCATCGTAAACGGAAAAGTTTATTAATAACTTTGATTGAGTTCCCACAAAGAAGTATTTCTTAATTGGAAGAATGCCTATGCGGTTCAAAGAGATGTGCTTGAAATGGTTGTGTTTTTAATGAATTTATTTCATTTCATACCTATAAAATACTGGATGATATTAGATAGAATATTTACCGTATCTAGATAAATGCGACCAGATTTTAGATATTCTAACGCTGTGCGTCCTGACGAAGACATATTATAAATTGTATTAATATAGAACCATGGATATCTTAGGCGATGTGAGAGACCTTTCTGCGCTCTGTAAAATAAATATCCAGGATTAGTGTGCATTTTTACACTACACATTCACGCTTTTTACACTTCAAGGCGTGCACGAACACATAGACGGACTCAGATATGCTCAGGAAGGAGATGCTGGGAAAGATGTGTGTTTTTCTCGTATATGTAATATAATTTTTCTCAAAATAACATTAATTAAACCTGCAAACGATTAGAAGGCTTATAAGATATAAAATTAAAATTAATAATGGTCTATGTACCGCTAGCAGACTCACTGTTTTGACAATTGCTCAGTGACTAATCACATGCAATTATAGGAATTGTGATTTTTTTCCACTGTAATAGATCAGTAATAAGTGTAGACACGTTTCAAGACTTCATATAATTCTCAAAAAAAGTAGTTTTACGACCGCGGAGGACACGTGGGGTCTCCCCGCGAAAACTGTCCCCGCGTGCACGCGCCACCTCGCCGCCAGAGAGCGCGAGTGCGGCCGCTGCGCCCACGTGACCCTGCGGCAGCCCGGACCCGTGGAGGTGCCTGCGCGGAGGATCAACCGATCCCCGCCACCCTCCCCGCCTCTACAGCAGTATCACCACGATGAACAATGCGGTGAGATCGCCACGAGGGCGGATCAATTTTTGTGAACAGTTAGAGAGAATTAATGCATCAAAAAGTGGATTTAAATGTTAATTAGTTAGTAAGTGAAAATTACCTAATAAATTCATGTCAATCAATGCCGATCGTCATTTGTAGCTTATTTAGCAATCCCTGGCTTGCATTCCTCCCCTCTCCCCATCAAAAGTTCAGAGGTCAGAAGGAACGTTTGCCGACTGGTAGCTGTATGTGTGTATATATATATATATATATATATATATATATATATATATATATATATATATATATTGTGACGTCATGGGATTAGACAACCCCATAACGCCACCATCAGCTATGAGAAGAAGCCCGCGAAAAGAAAGAAGTCGAGTACGCGGCGGAACGATGGCCTGTAAACGCGCCATGCCATCTACCGATAGCTTTTCGAACTCTGACGCCCGAACTAGCGAATAATGTTTTTCCGGGAGGTCACCAAAAGAGGAGAATATTCACCCCTCCAAAAATTTCCCCAGGCGCGAGTAACATAAGTATCGCCGCGCGCCTCGGAGGAGCTCTCTATGATTGCAGCAGCGACGGCGACTAGACTTAGTTCTGAAGGCGATTGTATCTTCATAGCATAGGAGTTTATTTTAACTTGGTAGTTACAAGTTAGTTTGAAAGAGCAAGTGATTGTTTGACTTCGAAATTATTTCAAATTTGTAAAATTCGCGCAGAAGGACATTAACTAAATCCAGCATCTCATATTGCACGCTGAAACCACACACGCCCAGTGTGGTAGGTAGGCCGAGCATTTAAAGCATAACTTCAGTAACATTAATTATTCGAGGCTGGAAGCGCGAATAAACTTGTACGAGGCGCGGCAGAAGGAGGACGACCCCACGAAGAGAGAAGCGTAGGTGAGAAAGATTTGGACTGGAACGAGAATCGTACGAGTCCGGAGAACGGGAGAAGGGTGTGGAAATTGGAGGCGTGGCGGAGTCCAGAGCTCGAGGGAAGGAAACTGGTAACATCGTGGGACAGCGAGCGAAGACGGGTTGCAACGCGAGGCTGCGGGTGGCAGAAAATCCACAAGGTCACCTTCAGGCGAGCGATGCGAAGCTGTTGAGGTAAAAGAACTGGCAACTTTTATGCAGCGATCAGTTGGGGAAAGAGAATAGCAGTAAATATACGAAAATTCGTGTTAAAAGTGGGTGAAAAGTCCAGAATACGTGGGAGAAGTATTCCGAACGATGTGAGTGGCAGTTTCAAGTTCATTTACTGCACGTGTTATTAAATTTATTCAAAGAGGCCATATCTTGTACAATTTTACTTAAATAATTCATGATTTTCAAATGTTGTACAGTGATGTTATCTGGAAAAGTCATAGTTTATTGTATTGTGTTAAAAGTAATTGCTTTCTGTGATATGTAAAGTGGTCAAATTTAAGTAACGTGTATGTTACTTTTTATTTTTTCTCTCTTTAAAGTTCACAATGTTATAGTGAGTGCGAAGCTCAAGGCTAGCACCTGCGAACGGGATATCTTAGAACAAGTGTAAAACTCATTTTAAAAGCCGTGCACGGACAAACTAGAGTAGAAAGAGTAGAATAATGTGGTAGATAAAAATTCAGAAAGAGGAATGAGCAAAATTGTGAATTGTAATTGGTGAAAGTGTTTTCAGGCAGTCGAGGTGACGCCAATTTTTTGTTTTGCCTTGTTTTCAGTTTTTTTTCAGTAACCAACTATTTAAAGTTCATAATCCTTTTATATAATCGTGCCCCTGAAATTTTTCATTGAATATATGCTCATTTTATTCGTATTTTATCTGATTCATTGTGTCAAGGGTTCAGACCTTTCTCATACCCAAAATATCCTGCTTGCTGAGAATTTTAAGCTCGCTTCACGAGCATTCATACTATCACGCTCCCCACGTGCTGGAAGTTAGTAGGTGGGCGTGTTAGAATATTATATATATATATATATATATATATATATATATATATATATCTTTTACATGCTATATAATATATTCAAGGTTAAACTTACATGAAAATGAGACGGAGGATCTTTTCGTCTGGGTTTGTTTGCTGGTTTGAAGGGATGCCGCAGAGAGTTTCTATTGAGAAACAAAATTATTTGTAATCTTGTATTACGCAGAACTTTGGTGAAATTTACTCCAGAAAATGCCTACTCACCAATTAGTATATCACCCTGAAGAGTTTCTACCAGGACCTTTACATCAAAAGCACATTGATTTGCATGTTTAGTTAGATTCTCAATAAAAACATCGCTTTTTCGGTCAAACACTGTGACATAGTTTTTTAGGAAATTCTTGTGAAAGGATGGCTGTACTATATGGAGATGACTCTTCCATTCGCTTCCTTAAACACATTTTAAATTCAGACATTATAACATTGAAATCAGAGAATAAAAACAAAGTAAGAAAATTGAACGACAAATTAAATGTGCCATAATGTGTATTAAAGTAGTATTGGTTTGTATTTATTTCCGTCACTGGAAACAAAATAAACTAATATATTAAGTCCGTAATCTTAAAACAAATTTTCATGACGTGAAAAAAGGATCTTGAAAGTAGTTTCTATCAAACTATTCATATCTATTTTTATTTTCTCGCTTAACTTAAAAAAGATAAATTATTGTAATCGGGCGCAGAAAAACGATTTTTCCGAAGAAAAACTCATTATTGCATGACCCTTGTTTCATAAAAGAAGATAATAATTTTCCTATACGTAGTAAATTACTTTCTTTATTACATTGTGCTGTCAGAATTCTTATTTTGTGGCTCCTGGACACCAAAAAATCGATTTAGGGCATATAGTCTGTCTGTCCGTTTGTGAACAACACTACCGCCTAAAGTGTGCGTTGAATTTTGTTCAAAATGAATTTTCCCATGTCGATCTTCCCAAAACAAAGCCTTTTAATTTTAAAAAATCTTCCAATTTTGAGGGTAATTTACATGAAATGTCTGGGATATTTTTCAACAAAAAAAGTAGGTCCCAAGTTTTTTCTTTAAATTGCTTGTAAAAATGAAGATAAATACGCTTAAAAAGTGGCATAAGTCCTTTTTCACCATATATTTTGAATTTTTAAAAAATTACAAAAGTTTGATTTTGTTGGCTTGTTTCTAAAACTTCAATTTTGAACATAGAGATTTTTTCAAATTAAATGTGTTCTCCAGAATTAGTTACTTAATATTATATATATATATATATATATATATATATATATATATATATATATATATATATATATTAAGAATGGCATCTTTTGAAAAATGCCATTTTCTTTTGCAACTAGTGTTGTTTTAACAGCTCAAACTTACTCGCATTATTAGGATGAGATATGCAATACTTAAAGACTGCAGTTTCTGGTCTACTTACACCTCAGGTATTACTTGAAAACGATCGATTCAACGAATTCAAACAAAGCGCTTGTGATGCATTCATTTCGACAGTCAGGAGCAGCAAACATTTTCTACTTTTACAAATGAACCAAACAAATAAATTTAACTCTTAGGGAATTTTCAGCATGTAATCCAGAAAAGAAATAATAATTTCACACAAGCTTGCTTTTATTACATTGACGTGAGTTTTCATCTTTTTAATACCATAGTCAGCGATCAAAATTTCTCACAGTAAAGACGTGTGTTTGTTCTAAGTCAAATTTATTGCTTTCCTTCAATCTATTTTCATTCATTAAAAATATTAATTACATCATGTACTCATCACGACCTACAACAATGGGATGAAATCTAAGAATCTTGAAACTTCAGTGTGGCCATTTTGCGAAATGATAACGCGTCAAACGAAGTCATAGTCGAGAGAAGTTGGTAGCAACAAAGCCCGCTAAACAATTTTGCCTTCAACTTGCCTTCAAAACTGTTACAAGTTCGTACGTTTGTTTTTGAAACAGTTAAAATAATATGAAATAGTAAATGAACGAACACTATTGTAAACAATTTCTTTATTTCCAGCATACGGACAAGCAAGGATTATTTCATAGATAAATTGAACATCCTGAATTGACTGCATTCTATACTTATCCTACAATTATCGTACGTCGGTATTAGCAAATTATTGTATATTTTACACTAATAATACACTAATAGTGCTACCAAAGTACGTACTTTCTCCCATTATTTTTAATGCTACGCAATATTATACTACTACATAAACGAGCAAAAGTGTTTCTACCCAGCAATTTTTATTCCGCTCCGAGATCCGAACTCAGATTCTCAGAGGCACTCATACCATTAAGCTACATAATCGTCGCATGGGTCTTGCTCGGGCAGAGGCAGAGGTAAATGCATGATTCATGTAAAAGAACCCTCAATCAAAATACCCGTTAAAAACTCTCAAAGCCTCCAATACATTCAGCTCGATCAGGCAATATCAATTTTGAAGAAAATCGACTGAATTGTTTACGAGCTACAGTTGTTCACAGACGGACTGACAGCTGTTAGGTGGATTGACTGATTAATTGATAGTGATTCCGGGAGTGTCAATTGCTAAGTGTAGCACATGTACTTTGTTAAGGAGGTAGCGGTGATCTCCCCCTCCTGGATGGCTAAATCCGGCACCGACCTACCAGGCTAGCGAGGTTTTCCTCAACGAAGGATTCTCCCCCCAGAGGGGCATGGCTCCAGCCGGGACAAGCTCTAAGCTGTCGGCCGATCGCTCGGTATGTGTGCTGTATGTAAGTGGTTAAGTGTGGGTAAGTATACGGTAAGATCAGACAAGAAACGAGAAGAAAAATATCGCATGTAATCCGTGGCCCGTTTGGTAGGCTGCTGCTTGGGCATTCACCTGGTGTTGATCATAGATACTAGGGAAAACTACTGATCAAAACAATTGACTGCTAGAAGTTTCCTAAACACAGCGAAAGAACTCGACCTAGCTATCTGGCTAGTGTCGAAACTACCGACATCGTCAGGACCCGAACCTACAACCTCGCGACCTGAGGCACTACAATATCAGTTGATGCCCTCAGCCACGTTTCTTGGTTAACTGTAGAGGATATCTTAAGTCGGTTCCATGGATGGTGTATATATTGTTTTAAATTTCATGTTGATAGATCGATTAGTTTACTTAAATCGGTTCATAAAGATGCACAGAAAGACAATTGATTTGACGTGACATACGTTTTAGAAATCAAATAACAGTTGAAAAATTGCCTAAATGTTATAAATTCGAAAAGCACATACGAACACGTCCGGTTTATTTATCTGCATTGCGTTTATTTGAGAATAGAAGAAGGCGATGTTCCGGCGATATATGAAGACTCATTTCGCGCGCCCAATCGGCAGCGCGGGACGGAGACTTCCGAAGGCAGCAGGACTACAGACCGGCGTGGGGGCCGGCCAATAGGGCGTGAGCGGCCGGCAGGCGGAACGGCAGCCCCGAGGCGAGGCTACGGCGCGGCGTGCTTCTTAACCGGCCGCGCCGGCCAGAGGAACAGACAGTTCTGAAGTGTGATCCGGTAGTGAGTCAGTGTATGGTGTTATCCTGTGCGAACTCGGCTACGTTATTCTGTTTACTCTCTACTGGTGATTAGGACGACCGTGCGCATATCTGTGGGACTTTTTCTGGTTTGTGGACACCGTGGCTTCGAACAACTGACTGCTCTTCTGGATTTTGGTAACCGGGTCGCTGCTGTAAAAGATTGAGGGAATAAATGTTATTGTTAACGTGCGTCTTTTTGTGTACATAACAGGCGAGATCCGGCAACGACCTACCGTCGATTGGCGGGAATTTCCCTCAACAGGCATCTTGCACCAGCAGTTTTATTCGCGCACGTTTTCTTGAGATCTCACTTCGCTACAAGCGAGAAGAGAGGAGGGGATTGTTCATTTTCACGGCTGGATTATTCTATCTAATCTTTAGTTGGTTTTCGATGCAAATTAGTTTCTATTACACCCAAGCAAATATATGTAGTCAAAAGATTTTGTTAACAACACTCGTTACTATCATTTATTCTGAATTCAACAAATGTTATTAAAGGAGAGGGGGAAGCTATTTCGAGGCTCGAGAAGGCGCATACAATACCGTTTCAGCTGGGCCAAGCTCTAAGGCCCTCGACCGGTATCCCGACGTGTGTGGTAGTGTAGTGCATGTTAGTGTGTGGGTGTGTGTGTGTGTAAAAGGCGAGGATAGGGCAAGGAAGAGAAAGGTCAGATCGCGGTCGGTCCGTGGTCCGATTGTTAGGGTACTGCTCCAGCATTCTCCTTATGTTGATTGGAGAAACCACGGAAAACTACCGATCAGAGCAGCCGGCCGCCAGAATTTTCCTTCCAGTGACTAAATTCGTTCTAGGTGAAAAGCTAGTGGCGAAACTCCTGTCGAAACTCTTGTTACCGTCGGACCTCCGACTCATAGAACGTCCTCGTCAGAGACACTCAGGACATCAGTTAATTCCCTTAGCTATCTTTGCCGGTAGTTTCCTCAAACAGCGTTATCTTCCAAAATTGAAATTTTTATACATTCCCCCTTACGTAGCTAGTATAAAGTGATCCGATTTGAAACTCATATTTAAGCCCACATAACGGTAAAACTGGGTAAACGTCTTCATGAAAACACAACTGTCGGCATGACACAGTGGCAGCAGGGTGCCAATTCTTGCCAATTCCTCTGGAGTGACGCTGACCGGGAGAACCTTGTGATCGAGTTCCGACGATGGAGGATGTTTGACACTAGTTCCAGAGAGAGCTGGAGTTCAACCACTGTCTGAAGGAGAATCCTAGAGACTTCTCTCATCTTTGTTTTCCGTTGTAGTCTCCAGTCAACAGCAAGCGAATGTCAAAGCAATACCCTAGCACACGGGCCATAGACAGCACCCAATTTTTCCTTCATTTTCCTTTTCCCATTTCCTTCTCTTTAACACATTTACAGCTACATACACTACACGACTAGAGAGCCTAGAGCTGGTTCCACCTCGTGGGAGATATGCGGAGGGAAAAATACCCTGCAAGTCGATGTGCAGATGGGTGGCAGATCTCACCTGTCAATGGGAAAGAACACTGCCACTTCTCACGATATAATATGTGATACATATAAGAGACTAATGATCGTAGCAGTTGATTCGCTCAAACAAACACACACATTAATAAATGGAAGTGCAAATGAAGCTAAGCAAGAAGCTCTTAATTACGGAGTAGTGAAAACGAAGACGGTGGGGTGACTGTTCTTATGATCAAGAGAGCACATGCATTTTTTTTTTCAAGAAATTATTACAGAACTCTTACAGTAAGAAAGTACTGAATTTTATTACAAAATCAGTTGCTTAAAGGTATGTTTTAATAAAGCTTTTAATTAACTTTTCTTGTACAATGGAAATTGATTCTTAATAGAACGTTTTCGAAAATAGCAGGTAACCATCTTACCATTCATTGTAATCAGTCCTTTGCCAAGGCAATAAGAGACAATATCCACCATCAGCTTTGGTTTTGACTGATTCTTCGGGTTCGTTAGAAAACACTGTAAAGAAATATTCATATTGTAAAATCGCATTTCTATTAAGAAGTTTAATGTAAATGTATGTTACCTCTATACGTCTTCCGAGGTGTTAGAGCAGGCTTGCTCAAACCCCTCAAAGAGCGGGGGCGCTCTTATTGGTTCCCGGCTTGGCTTGTGAGCTGAGAGGGAGATTATCAGTCAATCGGTTCACAGATGAACGTTCATTGCAATAATGTCCACTGGGGGGAATGTCCATTAGTATAAATGTCCACTTCATTATAGGTCCAATACTGTTTCGTTCAAGTTATTTGTATGTCCATTTCAGAAATGTCTAGTACGTAAATGTCCAGTAGCATACAATGTTCACTGTACTTAACACACAAAGGGATGGTAGGGATAATAACGTTTTATTGACAAAACCGCTTTTGGAACACCTCCAATACAATTTATTTCCATTTTTACTGTGGAAATGGAAGTGGTAAGTACATCCATTACTCACCAGAACTTTCTTCTTCTTCTGCGAAAAATATATTGCCATAGCAAATTACCTCAAAAATTGATTTTAATTTCATCAAAACATATCTATTATTTACAAGAATGCTAAAAATGTAACATGAATCAGGAAGACAATAAATTTCAAGCGAACAGAACTTGACATTACTCACTTAGTACATTCCTGCTAGTTTAACATTTCGCTATGTAGATACTATTCTGTGGAAGACTTTATTATGGACATTATGCTGTAGACATTCTGTTTATGGACATTAAGCCGTTGATACTATGGTATAGACAGTTTCGCTCTAGATATTTTGGCTGTGGGAATTACGTTTATTGAACTATATACAGTGAACATTACGTGAAAACACTTTGACTGTGGACTTTGTGTTAATTGAACATTGTGCTGTGGAGCGATTGACCTAGAGGCTAGAGAGGCATTATAGAGGGGAAAGAGCCCCTTGTAATGGCGAGGCAAAAGGAGAGTGTAGGACCATCAGTTAAAAGGGCGCGCGAGTAACCTTGAGAAGGGCTTGGCGCTCCCCTCGTGCATTGGTCCCGACGGAGAGTTCCTATTGAGAGGAAACTGACAATTGGACGCAACAAACCTTTTGATATTTCTCAGGGTCATTTATTAAATTATACAAGTGTCTATTACATTTTAGTGTCAGTCTCTATTTACATGTAAATGTACAAAATACTTATTGCAAGAGTTGTTCATCTAAAAAATGAGGTCTAGCAGCGAAGACAGTAAAAATGTGATATATAGTAAAACGTTTGAACAATAATGTTGGTTCAAAATACATCTACAATGGATTTCTACCCCATTCCACCATGAAAAACGTTTTCCCTTTCTCGCTATATTAACTTATTTTAACGTAGTATCTTAACTTATTTTAACGTAGTATTTTAACGTAATATATTGTAAAATCAAAAAGTATGAAGCATTAATGCTTCATACTTTTTGATTTTACAATTTTAAAGTCAAATATATTTACGCTAAAGAAATGTTTCAAAATTTCTCGAAGTTCAAACCAGGTTTTGGATATTGTTTTTGGGTTCGGGTCAGTCTGCAAGTAATAACTTTATACTACAATTGTGATATGATTTTATGATGTCTACAACAAAAGGATGTGCAAGTACTTGAATATGACTATTGTGACATACCAATATGTCACTGAATATTGTACAACATTTATTATAAATGGCGTCAATTAAAGGGGATAAATTATGTGAATATGCTAGCATAGCAACGGTAAGCGAGCTGTCGTCAAGGTCAACATATTCATGCAGTGACAATAGCGGAGACGGCTAGTTAATTCTATATAGAATTCAGGGATTGGCCGAAAAAACAGTGACAGTCGTGAAGACGGCTAGTTCGTTTTGCAAGAAATTTAGAGATTGGCTAGGTACGAAAGTACATCAAATGTTATCTGCAAATAAACAATCGAAATTATTAACCGAGCTTTGCAGGGCTGAAAAAATACGAGAGACTTTCATTCTGACTGATTCCGTGCTCATGAGCGGATCGTGCTCCAATTAATGTTCAGAGATTTTTTTTTCTTTGGGGACTTGTGAGCATCTACTAGGGAATGGATATTGAGAGAACATCAAAATTGGAACTCTAAGTGTAACAGTGGAGCTTAAAATATTTCATGTGAACGAGTTGGAGGGACATTGAGGGCTTGGGCGAAGTTGTCAGTGATTGGACTGGAATGTTAGCAGCAAATAGTTTATTGATCTGATGAACAGTGATTGAAGTGTGCTTCCGAGAGAAGAGAGAAGATGGTGTCTGGACCTGAGGACGGCGGCGTTGGAGATGGATAAAGATGGTCCAAAAGCGCGCGAAGACATAAGGTTGGAACGGTCATGACAAACGTTTAATTTTATATTGGGTAAAGTTATACAATACCAAAATTGTTTTAAATTGTTTAATAAATTTCCATGCGTTTGTGAAATAAATATATGATTTTTCATTGAGCCAATTCTAGCAATGAAGTAGCAAGATAGAAAGATATTTGCTTTTCAGGTTCCTCGACCAAGTTTGTTTGAGTATATTCAGATTATTTCAATATCTATTATCTCAAAATTTCTAAACCTAATTCGTTGTTTCACGCCGTCTTGAGTGTTTGAGCACACTGTCCCCCATGGAATTTGCAAAGAAAAATAATTCGCGTTGGTCCTGTGTCACGGGCTCCAGAGCTGATGACTGTGTGCGTTCAAGCACCTCATAGTCCCCACCCGAAGTCGTTCCCACTGCCGCTCATGATGTTCAACATCTCCCCGACACAATGAGGCTCGCAAGCGAATTTCTGGGCTCGTAGGACTTCGAGATGGTCCCGGCCGCTCCGCGAGCAACTTAGTTGAAGAGGTTTTGTTAGAGCAACCATTGCTTAGGAGGTTCTTCCCCACCAATCGAATGTTTTCCTCCCGCCGGATGAGACCTAACCTCCAGGCACGGTCACCACGACACTTGCTATGGTTCCCTCACTCCGTCAGCGAAGGAGGCAACGGGCCCATGTGTTTCAGTTTATACGAGGGACTTTCAATAACTTATCTACCTCGCTATTATACGTTATGGTTGGAGAGCTGAGCGTTTACAAGCAAGTTGGGACATGCGCTAGTATTGTAACCGGCTTAGTTACTAATCAGTCTGCCGTAAGCTCTTGATGTTAGAAGATGGCAAAGCCGCGCGAGTCATCAGATCAGGCTTTGTATTTCGTTTAGCGATAAAATTCCTCCCAAAGGGGGGGAAGCATTCTAAAGAAATTCATGAGAATGTTGCGCTTTCATACTACAAGGTAAAATTTGGGCCAAACAATTTAAGTGGGGGAGAGAATAGATTGTCGACGACTCACGTCCAAGGCCGCCTGTGGAAGCATCTTCAAAGGAAATGTGCAAAAGAAGTGGAAATCATGATTTTTGAAGATCGTTGTATTCAGGTTATTATTATAACTCATGAACTTGGTGTTTTAGCTGACACGGGTCAGAGTATCATCCACACCAAATGAATGTCTGTTCCCACTGGGTGCCACGAAGGTTGATTTTCGAAGGAAAATTTTCGACAAAAATGTTTATTAAAGAACTATTTGTTTACTCTTCTATAATATTCTTAAAGTAATGTTTCGATTCCACCATTAGTAAACCGACAAACTGATAAAATATCAAAACAATGTATTTGGGCTCCGATAGATGGCCGCTGCAAAGGGTATATGGCATGTCCGAGTAGCTAGCCCAGACCAAAGAAATTAGAAAACTAGTTAGGACGAGAGAGTGTGTGCCATACTGTAGCACCACTAGTTTAACTTTGATTAGAGTTACAACTCAATTATACATGCCGACTGTCAAATTCAATTCTATTGGGCCCGAATTTATTGCTAGATATTACCAAACGAGCTCTAAAACATCATTGTTTTTTGGCCGATATATTATTAACATCCATGTTTTAATTTGAACTTCTATAATAGGTGACATCAATGTTTTGTTATCAAAGTCGTACCACTAATATCGGAGTTCCCTACTAATGCCAGCCGATAGCTCGCCCGCTGAGGAGCCATGGTCGTGGAGGAGCCTAGGAAGCGCATCGCTGTAAGCCGTACGGAACGCAAAGTGATATCACCAGCCCTACACTAACCGGCGGTGATGCAGGACTCGCGAATGGCATCTTTCGATTGACTGATTAGTGATTCCGGCTGCTTTAACGTCTAAGGTCATTAATCCCGTTAGGGTAGTAGATGTTTGGGTTGTGGGAGTTTCCGGAGATCTTCCTCCGCTGACTGACGAGATCCGACGCCGACCTACGTCAGCCTGCGGAGATTTCCCCCATCAGGTATCTCCCACCAACTGGGAACAGCCCCAGCCAGGGCAAGTTCGAATCTCCTGACTAGTCACACGGCAAGTGTGGTAGTTAGTGCATGTGTGTGTGTGTGTGTGTGTGTGTGTGTGTGTGTGTGTGTTTAACTTAAGGGCGAGGACAGAAAAAGGAAGAGGAAGGAAAGATAGCTTGCGGTCCGTAGCCCGTTTATTAGGAACATAATACAACAACATACAGGCAATCGAACTCGAGATCTTTCGAACCGAAATCGCCACTGCACTTGTGCCTTAACGACCTCGACCACTAGACTAGCATATTTAAAGAGTTCATTACCTTGAGATCGTTAACATCGCTTAGCAAAATGTGTCGTATTGGTCCAAACATTAATTGTCCGGCAGGATAACGGTGCATCACATCATCCAACAGCCATTTAAACAACTTCATTGCTGAAATAAAACATAGTTTGATGTCAGTGTGACTGATTTGGATGAAAAACTTGGATTGATTAATTTTTTCTTGTTTCCGGGCATGCCAACTGCGTTGGTCATTAGTCCCGTAAGTGTAGCGCATGTTTCTCTCGGGAGATGACGGTGATTTCCCCTGCTGGATGGCGAGATCCGGCGCCGACCTACCGTCGGCTAGTGTTGTTTCCCCCTAACCAGGACACTCCCATCAGCGGGGCACCGCCCCAGTCGGGGCAAGCTCTAAGCTCCCGATCGGCCTCCCGGAATGTGTGGTAGTGTAGTGGATGTTAGTGTACGTGTAAGTGTGTGTGTAAGGGGAGAGGATAGGACAAGGAAGCGGAAGGAAAGATCGCGCGCGGTCCGTGGGCCGTTTGGTAGGGTGCTGCTCCGGCATTCGACTGGTGTTGATCGGAGAAACAACGGAAAACTACCGATCAGAGCAGCCGGCCTCTAGAATTCTCCTCCATACAGCGACTGAATTCGACCTAGCTGAAAAGCTACTGTCGAAAATCCTGCCGCCGTTGGGACTCGAACCTAGGACCTCCTGGTCAGAGGCGCTGCAGTGACATCAGTTGATGCACTGAGCAACCGCATCCGGTGAAAAACTTGGAAATGATGGCAAACATTCTATAATACCATATCAAAATGCTTTTTACAAAACAGGTTATTGCAACTTGAAAATTAAGGAACATGAAATTTCTTCAGAACAAAAGTAGTGATAGACATTTATATTCCAACTCATGTCGCAAGAATATTACGAAATTCATTTCATTCAACCGGGGTTGAAACTGCAATTTTTCTTTCAACGTCAGAGTGCGCTAATCTCAATACTTGTGGGGCTCACTGAAACAAAAATTTATAGACACCTCTGAGTAAACGATACAAACGTTTAGGGCATATAAGGACACTATGCTATTAAAATGATATGATAACTTTTACTTTCTCGGTTCGGAGTAGAAAAAACCGGCGAATTTTCGTTTCAAAAACTATTGTTACAGAGCCTTGGTAACGAAAAAGTGGATAAATCCTGTTGCTTAATTTAGAAAAAATCCTGTAACACGTGATGTGTCTAGAATCCATGTTTTGTTGGTCCTTGATACCGAAAAGTCGATTGACGGCAATACGTCTGTCAGTCTCTGAACAACGCTAGCCGCTAAACAGTTCAGCTGATTTACTCCAAAATTTATATTCCCCAATCGATCTTGTTATTGTCACGGCCATGTGAATTTGAAACTGATACTTTATTTTAGGGAGTGGTGTACATGAATCTCCTGGCGCATTTTCAAGGTTTTCAAATAAATTGGTTTCATCGTTTTTGATTAAATTTTGTTGATGGATAGTGGAAAGAATGTTTAACAGAACGGTGTAGGTCTCTTTTGCGTAGATAATCTGATTTTTGGAATATTTCAAAAATTCAAAATGGTTTCGAAGTCTTCCTACAACCACAATCATGAAGATTCAGATTATTTCTCTTCATGGAATGTGTTCCTTGAAGATAGATTTTGAAATAAGGTCATGTAGAATTTTTCGAAAATTTGAGTTCTTTCTACGTAGTATTGCATGAAAGTACAGACGAGAAAGAAGTGCAGTTTTAGCATCACTAGTTTGGTCAAGCATTAGTATGAAGATTCATACAACAAAGTTACACATGTAACCTTTGCCCCTAATTGATAAGTAACTCACCGGGCACAAGTGTGGCAGGCAACGTTTTGTTGCATTAATGACATTTCGTATTCACGCAGCAAACAAAAAGCACCGGTCTAGAATATCAAGCATTGCAACTAATCACGTTGTGAATTCGTGACGTCAATCTTCAGGTCATGTTGTTGGTTGCCGGACAGTCGTGGGAATTAATATTTGCTGCACTTTCATCGAAAACTAGTTAATGATGAACAGTTTTTGTTTCAATGTTCCTTAATGATTATCTTCAATAAAGTGACCGATAAGTGCTTAGTAACGTTAAAACTAAATGTACTTCATCGTATTTTCAGAGAAACTTCGAAGTTGCAGTGATCCCGGCTGCAATATTAGTAATTATGGTGGAAACAAGTTAATGCATTTGAATTTTGAAAAGACACCGCAAAAAGAAAACCGTGTGTTCCTACGATGATTCATTGAAATTCATTATTTCATTAAATGCACCTGTGTGCATAAATAATTTTTCACTTGCCCTCATTTCTATGGAAAAACTGAAATATTCAGCAAACGGACAGTATATCTGCCTCACTATTTTTCAAATTTCCAGGGCGTTATAAACACATTAGATATCTACAGATTTTTACTCTTGACAAGTTCATTTTATTTCAATCGAATATCGTCGTGATATCCAGTGGTTGATTTATAAAATTTTAGGTCCCGGTAGGCGCCTTAATTTAATTATTAATTTAATAAAAATAGTTATACATTGATAATATCATTTAACAATTATACTCAAAGCACCGAAACGCCGTTCTGTTGCGTATATATAATAAACTACCTCGTTTCTTGCCCCGCGTTGGGCTAGTCTTTTGAGAACTACCCTTCCTATTTTTATACGACATTTCTAATATTACTTAATCTCAATACTATTTACGAACAATTATAAAATTGTATTAAGGGGATTACTTCCTCTGCTATTATCAATATTATTTCTTTCGTTGCCCTGCTATGCTAAAAAATTGTCTAAACTTTTTCTCTGAACAAAAAATAAGGTCCCGTACGGCTTTGAATAAAGTTCGTAAGCTTACTGCAACGACTTGTCGTATGTATTCTCAGATGTCTTCGTGCTCAACTTTGTTGAATTTCCTCGGTAGAGCTATTATTGCGTTCTTGTCAATCTCTCGAATAAATTAAAAATGTTTCCGTAGTATTTGGTACTTAATAAGATTTGATATTTTCCATTAAAACAATCGCGACTTGCCCTAGTAGTGCTTCGGATGAAACACATACTCGCGACTGTCTATCATCGGCTAACTTATGAAAAATTCATTCCATCTACGGAGCTATCATCATATAAATCACTTCGAAACACAAAGCCTATTTAAATTCAACTCCCAAATTACAATCACAAAAATTACCATTATAATTCAATGCGAATTTTCTTACTCTGTACCATGCCAACCTATCAAAATTAATCACTAGTTATTCACTTTACTATCATTTAACTAATTCATAGTCTATGCTGAAAAAATACTCGTACCGCGCCGATTGCTATCCATGTGTACAGTTCTATAGCTTTCTAGCCAGTGATTCTTTGAGCCTTCTTACAAAATCACGGCTTTATATATTGCAAATCGAATATATTGTTGACATATTGTATATTAAAAGACATTGTTGTCTTTTGCAATATATTCGATTTGGAATTATGGAATCGTAAAAGTGCTCAATAAGCGTAGTTAACTGTTTATTTCTGGTGAATTTCTTCGACATAACTTTTGTTTCTAGACTGCTTTGCACCAATGTATGGGTAGTTGTTTATAAAAACGGGCGACAGACATTTGTGGAACTCCATTATACGAAATTTGTTTTAAACATTCGTTGCAAAAAATGATCCTCTTCTGCCCTAGAAGTTCACGAGTGCCCTACATGTTCACGAGAAATTGTTGCAAAGGAGAAGATACTCACGGTTCACGGCTAATCCGTTGCCAAACTTGTTGTCGATTAGGTCCAGGTAGGGCCCAGGAAAGCGATTGGCCAGTTCCCGGAAATGCAGCCAGTCACGAATATACGCCAGTAGCGACAGCGGTAGACTTACTACCACGTCGATAATTTTCTCCACCAGGAGAAACAGTCGCGAAAACATTCTGAAAAACATTTTTATGAACATAGTATTATTGACTTCACTCTCTCTTTCTGTGTCTCTTTCAGTCTCAGTCTCTCTCCCTCTCTCTCAATCTGCCTCTGTCTGACACAGTCTCCCACTCTGCCGCTGTCTCCCACTCTGCCGCTGTCTCCCACTCTGCCGCTGTCTCCCACTCTGCCGCTGTCTCCCACTCTGCCGCTGTCTCCCACTCTGCCGCTGTCTCCCACTCTGCCGCTGTCTCCCACTCTGCCGCTGTCTCCCACTCTGCCGCTGTCTCCCACTCTGCCGCTGTCTCCCACTCGCCGTCTGTCTCCCACTCGCCGTCTGTCTCCCACTCGCCGTCTGTCTCCCACTCGCCGTCTGTCTCCCACTCGCCGTCTGTCTCCCACTCGCCGTCTGTCTCCCACTCGCCGTCTGTCTCCCCACTCGCCGTCTGTCTCCCACTCGCCGTCTGTCTCCCACTCGCCGTCTGTCTCCCACTCGCCGTCTGTCTCCCACTCGCCGTCTGTCTCCCACTCGCCGTCTGTCTCCCACTCGCCGTCTGTCTCCCACTCGCCGTCTGTCTCCCACTCGCCGTCTGTCTCACTCGCCGTCTGTCTCACTCGCCCGTCTGTCTCCCACTCGCCGTCTGCCTCCCACTCGCCGTCTGTCTCCCCCTCGCCGTCTGTCTCCCACTCGCCGTCTGTCTCCCACTCGCCGTCTGTCTCCCACTCGCCGTCTGTCTCCCACTCGCCGTCTGTCTCCCACTCGCCGTCTGTCTCCCACTCGCCGTCTGTCTCCCACTCGCCGTCTGTCTCCCACTCGCCGTCTGTCTCCCACTCGCCGTCTGTCTCCCACTCGCCGTCTGTCTCCCACTCGCCGTCTGTCTCCCACTCCCCGTCTGTCTCCCACTCGCCGTCTGTCTCCCACTCGCCGTCTGTCTCCCACTCGCCGTCTGTCTCCCTCGCCGTCTGTCTCCCCACTCGCCGTCTGTCTCCCACTCGCCGTCTGTCTCCCACTCGCCGTCCTGTCTCCACTCGCCGTCTGTCTCCCACTCGCCGTCTGTCTCCCTCGCCGTCTGTCTCCCACTCGCCGTCTGTGTCTCCCACTCGCCGTCTGTCTCCCACTCGCCGTCTGTCTCCCACTCGCCGTCTGTCTCCCACTCGCCGTCTGTCTCCCACTCGCCGTCTGTCTCCCACTCGCCGTCTGTCTCCCACTCGCCGTCTGTCTCCCCCTCGCCGTCTGTCTCCCACTCGCCGTCTCTCTCCCACTCGCCGTCTGTCTCCCACTCGCCGTCTGTCTCCCACTCGCCGTCTGTCTCCCACTCGCCGTCTGTCTCCCACTCGCCGTCTGTCTCCCACTCGCCGTCTGTCTGTCTCTCTCTCTCTCACCCGCGGGGCAGTCAAAAACCAAATTAAAGACATTCCGTAAAAAACAGCAGCCAAAATATGTTCGTTAAGACCTTACATCTCCCACCCGCCTTAATGTTGAATTAAGAATCGGAATCATGGTATCCTTAACAAACCCATAAAATACTTGAGCCTTTTTTAAGTTGTATATCAATTGGAAAAAGTACCTTGATATTAAAAATTTACTAGCAAAAATATTACATTTAATTAAGAATCAACAGATCTACGAAATTACTATACAATACCACCTTACTTCTTTACAAAACCATCATGCGACCGCTGTTTTTATGTATGAATAGTATGTATCATTTCTTCCAAATCAAATACCAAAAAAGGTCAAATAGTAAAAACTCAGTTCCTTCTAACTCTTTTAAATGCTCCATGGTTCACCTGAAATTCACAATTTTACGAGGAATTACATTTTGAACCATTGACAAATCGCATTATTTTTCCAACTACTTCTTATAAAACATCCCAAATATACCCTATCTAACCTCTTTATTGATATACAAATTCCACATCAGGAACAAATTCCTTTCTCACACTTTCCTGAAGGACTTCTCTGACCTCGACCCAAATTAGAGTTACCTTCATCACTATAATAGTAATTATTTTTGTAAGTTAACTTTTATTTATTTTTACGTCAAAAACAGTTAAAAACTGTCCGTGAAGTGCTACGGGGAGATGTGAATTCTGTGCACGTATTCATAATTCTCTGATCTCTACACTAATGTATATACTACATAAGTTTTGGGTACAGAAGGAAGGATCGTTTTTTGCAAGGATTGTTAACAAAAGATTCCCTCCGATGTAATAAAATCTAATTTCAATTGTAAATCAGCTATAAAATTGGGCTCTTATCCCTCATCATCTCCTTCGTCAATGAATAATACTTCCTGCAACGACCTGGAGAACGATAATTTGAATAACTATATTTTCCACTGAATTCTAGAAGACGTGCACAGATAATGAAGTTACATTTATGTCCAGAAGCAAGAGTCCATCTCAACATTTGCTCAAAGGATCAGGGAAACTGAACGAAAAAGCCTGATTGAAATGGGGGTCATTGACCAAGACACTGTGGTGCAATACTCCTTACAGGATGTTTAGAATTATACAGTGCAAATGGTAAATAATTCATTAAATATCGTTGTTAAAAATTTGCGTTATTTTCGTTTTGATAGTCGATATAGTCTCTAATTGTATATGAACAGTTATGCAGCAGAAACCATTTTACTTGGGATTTAAATTTTTTTATCGTATTTATTCGTTTAATGTCATCTGGCGAAGTGTTGTAAACAGTGGCGTCCTGACCGCCGAGTTGGTCAGGCACTCCGTACGCTCCAGGCGAAATCAAGTTGGGCGTGCGTTGACCGACTCGGGGGTTGTCAGTATTATGTTAAACGTGGAGTTATTAAGTGAAGTGATATTATTTAAATAAAATAAATAAATGAAAAGTTATCTATTTTAAGACCAACAAAATTAATTACGCTAAAGTTACTATGCAATATCTTTTTCCCACGAAACAAAATGCTGTAATCATGGACTCGGCAAATAGTGCGCCAAAAGTAGAATTCATTGACATGTTATCATCTAAATTTAACCCTTCTCATATTAAGTTTGCTTCAAAAACATCGAACAACATTGTGTGTACCTATCCAGCAAGGAAATCGCAGATGACCTAGTGTACAACCATAAGAACATTGTTGTGTCAAATCAAGTTTTTCCCATAACACCACTAATCTCCAGGAACAAAAGAATTATTCTGTCAAATGTTTGCCCAAGTCTCCCCACATTAAGCGATTGAAGAAAAATTATTAACATTCAGTGTCAGAACTGTAGTACCGTTCGCCTTCCTTGGCGCTGGATTTAATAACCCCAACTTCAGTCACATTCTGTTTTCGCCTCCAAACATTTGTTTCACCAGACGATGAAAATAAATTACCTGAACCATTTCAGGTGTTTATAGGTAATGTCCCCCATTAGATATATGTAACCCCTGATGTTCCAATTTGTTTTTTTGTGTAAAAGTCAAGACCACATAGCTAAAAACTGACCAAATGTATGTAACTTCCAATTAACTAATACTCTACTTCTTCCTACAGAAGTAGATGTTACAGAATCAACTAATGAGATTTTTGATAATTCTAATAATGTTTCTTCCAAAGCAGTAGAATGTACGCTTCCCGAAAGCGATAAGGTGAACGAAAGTTCTCGCCTTGCCCTTGACAGCTTCCCCCCTCTACCCACCACCCCACTCCCTGAGCCCACCGCGAGCAACCAAGTTACCTCAACAGAAAACACATGGACGTCGATCTTTCCTGACACCCCGTCAGATTAAAGATACCGTTATCTACTGTAAGCTCGAATACAGAACTGATTAGCAACCAATGAGGAAGCAAGAATGAACTCCCAGACAGTCTTCACAGTCAGTCGAGAATGAACATCCAGACATCGGAAAACTCTGACATGGATGATAAAACTAATGTAAATAAAGAAAAAGTTAGAAAACAATCCTCCAAAATTAAGAAAAAAGCAAAAACCTCTTCTAAAAATGTTGACGATCAGTCGTGTTCCAATATTAAAACTATATTAGAATACCCTGTAACCGCAATTACTAAAGTAAATCTATCATTTACTTATTTCGTGACGTGTGGTTACACCGTCACGCAAACCTGGGAATATCTCAATTAGTGGATAAACTTTCCTATCGGTAGTGGGTTCGTCTTTGCTAAAGTAATGATCAAATAACAAGCAAACAAAATTTTATAGTTTTAAATAACAGATAACATGTATTCTAACGAATGCAATTCTCTGTACAATGGAGTTCACATATCCTCCTATGTTCTCACTTTTATGTTAAATTATGGTAGTTAGTTCCCTACCTAAACTACAGTTTTCACTAAAGCGACAATAACTTTGATCCCCGTTTACAAGAAACAAGCAATAAATACATATGTACACTTCACAAAAATATCACTTATGAGACACACAAATCACAGTTCAAATACTCATCCTGCAAAAAAAATACATACAAACAATACTCAAAATTCTCTAATACCTTTTAAATCACTAATTACGTTACACTTAATATTCACACTTGACATTCGGCTTCTACGTAGCCTTTCAGTACGAAATTTTGTTTTATAACGTCTGTTAACTGTCTATGGAGTAACACTTTAAAAGAAATACTTGAACGGCTTCCACTCCTGTTTAAAATTACACACAGGCAATTTCTCTTAAATGGTTTGAAACAGTATTAAATCAATTACATATGAATATAGATAAATGATTATGTACAAAAACAACTTTTATCATAAACATAAGGATTACTCTAATCTGATTCCTCTTACGACTGTAGAAAAATGAATTTACTGGCTAGCAAGACCAATATTCTATGAAACTTGCCCGATCAACGTCTGTTATTGAGGGAAGCTCACATTGCAACGTTTTAGCTAGTACAATTATAATTCTATCTTAGAAGTTTTCCAGACTGAAATTTAATGAATGTTCTCTCTGTTTTTATGTAACTCACGACCGGCGAATTCCCCAAGCTGGTCCCGCGCTGTGTAGTCGGCTGCCGAGCGATGCTCACGCCTCAAGGTCGTCGTTCTTCTGCAAGGTCCGTGCGTTGCCTGTCGCGTCGAAATTGGAATATTTCTGAGCGCCGTCTCCTAGTTGTTCAGCAAAGTTTTACCACAGCTTTCGCAGAGGCGATGGTCGCATCAGAATGCGAGTCCGAAACTCCAAGTTATGACTTCGTAATAGCACAAGTCAAGCTAGTTGTTGGATAATCCGTACTTCTAATAATTCTCAAAATTCCATAATAGGATTTCCAAAGTGAAATTCCAAAAATAAAATAAAAGCTTTTATTAAAGCTTTTGCATTCCGGTATCTTCCAAGTGTCCCTCGTCGACTGTGTGGTGTACTTGTAACCAACCGTTCACCTAGGCGACTCGAACAAAAAAGAGAACGAACTCTTCTGGCACAAGTTCACGCCACGTCCGTATTTTCACAAAAGTTTCTGATTGGCTATAGTCTGAGTGCGTTGAGAAATCTTTTTCTGGCTGACGCCATCTCTTCGCCACTATAGAAAGTACGTGTAGGGCGTAATGTCGGGTATTATCGCTTTTATTTTTTGTTGGTCATAAATGTAGCCGACGACAAGCGGTTACAATCCCAATGTTCATTACCCACTAAATTTACATCCACTCCAAAGTTTCTTTGACAGAATAACTGTAAAGTAAAGATTGTAACTGTATTGTGACAATTGCCGGACAATTCAGAGATGATTTTGCAGCTTCAATAACAATATTAAAAGCTGTTCACCAAACTTTACCAAACCGTGATGTGAAAAATAGAAGCTCGAGAATTATCAAAAATCTGGATGCAGATATGAATGAAAAAGCTAATGCTAAGGAACAAGATTTAGATGAGCAGTGATCCAATCCTCTCCCTTCTTGCCAATCTTGCTTAAGATGATGTAAAATAAACTAATTCAGCTAGTAACAATGGACATTATACAATGGAATGGTAATGATTTTTTGCAAGAATTCCTTTCATCAAGCTTTTCATTAACAAATTCAAACCAAACATAATCTTCTTTCCAGAAAAAAACATTAAATTTCAAAATTATGGCTCATTGTCTGGATACAGATCTACATTTTGTAATAGAAATAATTCCAACATTGTCAGTGGTGACGTTGCAATTTATACTAAACCAGAATGTTTCCTACATAATGTTCCTCTTCAAACGCAACTAGAAGCAACTGCAATTAGAATTAAAATTAATTTCACTGTTACTATTTTAATTTATATTTACCTAACAGCCGAGACAAACATCACTGAACTTGATGTCATTGTTAATCAATTCCCTAAACCATCTATCATCCTGGGAGATTTTAATAGTCACAACGTACTGGGGGAATCTTCTAGTACAAATTGTAGAGGTAGAATCATTGAGGAATGGCTGGACACGAATGATGATATTATTCTTCATAATACAGGTAATGATACATAGTTTTTTACTAGATGCGCAAAAGGCAGTGTTATAAATTTAACATTGTCAACCAATGACATTGCAACTCGTATTTCTTGGCTATCTAGTAATGATCTTTATGACAGCGATCATTACCCATTGTTTATTCACCTCTCTGATTTTCACAAATTCTCTATTACACCTCACCTATACTCTATTACACCTCGATATTCACCTATTCTCTCTAAGAGGATTAGTGCCAAAGCAAACTGGACCTTATTTTAATCACCTGTCGATAATAAAATCAATAAACCCTCTGATATAAATGAGTGGCGACCAGATCAGACTAACCATATCATCCAGGCCTTTACAGACTAAATTAATTCAGCTACCTAATCGGCAATCCCAGAATCTTCGGAGATTATCCGGCACCGTCAGGGCCCTTGGTGGAATGAAAATTGCACGTTAGTCATCAAAGAAAAAAAGAAAGCATTTAGAAAATATAAGAAATTTAAATTGATAGAACTTAGCATATTATATAAGGAGGCTAGAGCTAAAGCGCGTTTAACTCTAAAAAATGTTATGCGACAATCTTTTAAAGATTGTACATCTTCTATTACGGGTCAAATTTCGTCCACAACAATGTGGCATAAAATAAAATCAACTAGTGATAACCCGTAAAACATTTGACGGTGACATCTGAGATAAATGTAAAATACTCTGCCCAGAATACGTAGTTCACAATACGTTGTGCAATGTTTGGATCTTCGGGGTACAACGAAGATATTCTGTGATGTGGAGTTCCCAAAATTTTGAACACGTATGGCCCATGACCAGGTGGCAATGCAATAACGGCGCAAAAGAAAGAGTACTACTATACTGACGGTTATTAATACTAAAGTTTTTTTGATGTGTCATCATCTCCTACAAGCAACTGTTTAATTTCTTCTGGCATATTGCTCGAAGGTAAACTTATTTTCCCATTTAAGCAACACAGAGTAAACTCGTTTGCAGATTTCTCTCACATGGGAAGTACAAATCAGAACAAAACTGACATTTCATGGACAACGACCCAACAGAAAACGAAATGGCCTCACTATCACGTCACCTAAGCTAATTTTCTCTTTCCCTGCGTCCAGTTAATGTACATTTGCGTCTTTTGGGGCGCGTGGGCAAGGATTCGGAATTCGACATAACCTACTTCAGTACAACCGAGCAAAACTCACTGTCCGAATGTTCTCTACAAAATACATCACAAAAGCAAATACATGCAAACTGTCAACACCACAATGCAATTATTCCACTGAAACAAAACCTTGACGAATTGTAAACAAATCTCAACAATCAAAATAAAGCATCACGCAGCGCCACCATGAAGCAGCCACTCTGGAAAAAAGAATTGACTATTGATAAACGTACTATTAAAGAATGATTTAATTAATTAATTTACACCATAAATATAGGTGAATCAACACAAACAACATATGATAACACATCTAGGGATCACATTCTTTCATTTAAAGGAAAAAAAACTACAATTGGTTCAGTAGAATCTCTAAACAAAGCCATGGCAGAATACCTTATTTTTTTAAATATATAGATTAGTGGCTCATATTCAACTAGCTTACCTCCAACATTAGACGACGAATATGGAATAAAATATAGTGGCTCTCAAGATATCTGCAATGCTCTGGCAGTTTCATTCGCCAATAATTCCAGCAATAATAACTATGAATCATGCTTTCGAATATTAATTCTGTCTACATCCTTAGCTACCGAAAAAAAAACATCCGAACCCTCCTAAGTAACAACAGCGATCGGTTTAACTGTCAATTTCTAATGGATAAGCTCCTTGATGTTTTAAAAAAATAGTAAAAACTCCGCACTAGGTCCGAATAATATTCCTAATATTTTCTTGAAGAATCTCCCAACTTGTGCCATAGAATACCTCTTAAAAATGTATAATGGCATCTGAACCTCCTAATTCTTTCCTGAGCAATGGAGTGAAGTAATTGCTGTACCGAAACCAGGTTAAGATATATCTAAAACCAATAATTTTTGACCAATTTCATTGACGTGTATTCTTTGTAAGTTGCTAGAAAAATGGCTGGCAACCCTCTCAGATGGCTCCTAGTAACAAACTTGCTATCTCCTTTTCAAATTGATTTCGTGAACATAGAAATTTGTGATGTACTAGCAATCAACCAATATGCAATTGTTGTTTCGCTTGATATTGAAAAAGCTTATGAAATTATTTTTTAACCTCGATTACTACGTAATGTCACCTCAATGAACATTAAAGGTAACTTATTGTCTTTTGGAAAAATTTTCTTTATCATAGATATTTGCGTGTACGCATGTACACGCAGGGAAATGGTGAATGGTCTCCCTCAGAGTTCAGTTATTAGTGTGATCCGGTTTTTGTTCGCAATTAATGAAAGAAGTAGTATCATAGAAGCTCCAAGTAAATTATTTATCTTCGCGGATGATATTTCCATTGTATGCTGCGATAAAGATCTCCGCATAACAACTAAAATAATCCAAGAAAACTTGAACAAAATTCAAACATGGGCAAGTTCTTCTTGTTTCTCCCTTTCAATAACTAAATGGGAATTCGTTATCATTTCCAGAAGCTCAAAAATTTTAAAAATGAAAATCCTGCCCTCTGTGTTGGAGCTTTTGTAGTGGCGCTCTGTATTGGAGCCCTCTGTATTGGTAATTTTTTTTCTGGAGCAACTAGTCAATACTTTTCTTATAACTATTTACAAAAAAACATATTTAAAAGTTCCGTTCACATTTACAAGTTTCCAATGTTAATCTATAGACGTTAAATGCTAGTTAATCTATATTTATAGAGGTAATAAATGGTTGAGTGTTTGACTAACGACTTGCACGAACATATTACAAATATATTATTATTGCATGCGGATGCATGTAATAAATACATGCATCCGCCAATGCAAGTTGCAGTGGCGGATGCATGTATTTATTTATTTAATGTACTAATTGCTTTTGTTGCTGACTATGGTGAGTAATCACATGTTATTTTATATCCATTATTTCAGCTAGTGTTTTATTGTAATTGAATAATTTCTTCTAAAGGCAGAAGCCTATTATTTATTTTTAAAAACAATTTTCTTACATTCATTATAGCCTGAGGATGAGGAAAAATCCACGACCTCGAAACGCTTCCAAGACTTTTTGTTTACTTTATATTGTCCACTGTTATAAGGTCCACTTCTTTTTGTCCATAAATAATTCGTCCGCTATATACTATATAGTCCATTAATTCATATGTCCACAATTATTGTGTCCGTTTCCTTTCGTCCACATTTTCCCCTTATTCTTTGAAGTCCACAGAATTGTGTCCACAATTTAAATAATGTACTGTGTTGTGGTTACAGCGGTATTGAATAAGAAATTATTTTGGGAGTGGAATCTTTAGTTCTTCTAAAAACATAAAAATTATTTATTAAAAAGATATGTATCAGTTTAATTTCTTCAAAAGAAATGGAAAAAAATCTTATTGGCGTTGTGAAAATCGATATATCTGCAACGCCCGTCTCGTCACAAATAAAAATGTAAATGATCTTATCCATATCTATATTGAAGGTCAGCATACTCATGTGGAAAAAGGTGCTGAAGTTCTTGCAACGAGAATGGTGACAGGAATAAAAAATAGAAGGGTCGAACAACACCCAAATGAACCTCCTGCAAGCATAATAAAAGAAGAAATACAGAGTATAGATGGTCAGGAGTACTGCTGCATTGACTGGAAGGAACTTCCTTATTACGCAGTGTCAACCAATCACAGAATATAGGTAGGCATCCACTGCCTCAATCATTTTAAGAGTGTACAGTAATTCCACCGTACGATGTTAGCTTAAACGGAGAAGCATTTTTACAGTTCCACAGCAGAGACAATAATAATAGAATACTTACTTTTAATAAAACGGATGGGTGGAACCATTTATGTAGAAGCAGGACAATTTTTTGTGACGGAACGTTTAAAAGTGTTCCAAGATTATTATATCCATTTTACACAATACATGAAAAAAACACGATTTGGTTTTACCATTAACTTGTTAGTGTACCACAAAAGATGAAGGAACTTCTGTATTAACCTCTGAACATCTTAAAAATGCTGCAGAGTCAGGTGAATTTTTCACCTGACTTTGTAATGTTGGACTTCGAAATGAGAACTATAAACGCAGTACGAGACGTATTATCTAACAGCACAGTAAGTGGATACTCATGCCTTTTTTGCAAGCTATTTAGCGGCAAGTTGTAAACTCAGGACTGAAGGTACGTTTCACCGAAGATGTCATTAGAAATGACTTTCAGCGGCTGATGGACATTCCATTCGTTCCCCTCGACAACATCGCAGAGATGTCTCATTATTTGTTAGAAATAAGTCACGTCGATGTACGAGAACTTTGAAACAATGAATATGAGGGGACGATCTGCAATAGAAAGGATGAGTGCCGCCTCGATTTTGTCCGCAATTATGGAATGTGTATGAGCGAGGGTTAAATCGAGCAGAAAGAACAAATAATTTTATTGAGGGCTGACACTGGAAATTTCAGAAGCTGATCGTGACACATCATGCAACAATATGGAAAGTTTTAGACTATAAATAAAATATCAAAGGGACAATGAAATTCTCTTTATTACAACTTGCTGGCGGTCATAGACAAATCAGATATCCCATTAGAAAATCGTATATTATAAATCAACGTCAGATTGAAAATACTGTAGACCGATGTCAAGAATATGCCGAAAATACTAATATTGATTTATATTTGCGTAGCATTATGTAGAGAATGAAATAGCATAATACTGAAGAGAGCGATGGAGAAGGATCAAATACTTTATTGTACATTATTGTAACTCAAAAAAGTATGTATTTCTTTTACAATGGACCAAAAATTTATCTAATGAACACAATGTTAGTATGTTCAATGGGATGAACGTCAAAGCTCAGTGAACCATTCTTATAAGTTGACATAAAAATGGACGAAATTTTTATGGACACTCCAGGTTTCTGTACTAAAATTCAAAGTGAACTAAAATGCATAATGAACGAAAATAATGTATATGAAATGTTTCTGAACAATGTGTCTGGGACTCTCGAAATGTAGCACAACGAAGTTTTCATTACTGAAAAATATAAACCACTAAATGTATGATATGTAATTCTGTGTTATTTTTTAAATCATTTAATAACTGTGTCTGTCGAAAAACTCTGTGACCGATGAGATACTAACCTTTCAGCTGTCACACCGATGTTTCAAAAGTAACCTAGCGACCACTGCAATACTGACAGCCTGGCATAAATGGCAACGAGGAAACAGAACTGCCGCAGTTGCTTTCCTTTTTGTATGCTAAAATGTAATATCATGCTAATTAAAATGTGATTGGTTTCTTATAGATTTTGAATCAGACAATTTCCATGGCAACAATCAAGGACGTGTGCGTCACACATCTCGATTGTCGAGGCTAGCGCAAGAGGTCGCATGTAAATATAATCTAGATTTTTTCATTGACATATGTCTGTCCAGCCTGGATAAACGTTGTACCTAGTAATATAAACAACGCTTTATAAACTTTCCAAATCAAATTTCTCAGAAGACTCATCAACGCATCATGGTTTATACCCAATAAACAAATTCATTATGAACTCCAAATACCACCAATCACAGATCATCTGATCAACTTACAGAATTTCCCAAAAAAGTCATTTGACTGAAACAAAATTCCAAAAAAAGACCCAGATTAGACTTCATGCGACTTCAGTAGTAAATCCAGTGATTGTAAAACTGTAAATAATTCCGAAGCAATCATGAAGACAATTTTCTGAAAAAAAGGTTTTTGAGATCCAATTATTTATGTGTAAAAGATACCAAAGTCAATTCAAAGGAATGAAAGGTATCATGTAACTAATCATTATTATGAACGCAAATTTCTTTACTGAGATTGTGATCTTCCGTTTTTGTAAATAAGTGTTTCTGAGAGACAATCATTTATGTGTGGAATCCGCCAATGTTGATGCAAGGCAATTAATGGTTTATTTGTGTATTTAATCATTACAAGCAAAGATTCCTTTAATGAGATTGTGGCCTTCCTTTTTACTTTCTTTTCTTACAAAGTTCTTCGTAAGTATAATTTTTCGTGCGCCGAAAAACTGATAATGAAAAAGTTAATAAATCCCGTTGGTACATTTAGAAGAAAAATTCTCTAACACTTTGTTAGCCAGAACCATGCTTTGTTGGTTCTTGACACCGAAAAATCGATTGACGTCAAAACTGTTCGTCTGTCTGTGGTCAACGCTATTGTCTAAACCTTTCAGCCGATTTTCTTCAAAATTGATACTCTCCAATCGATCTGAATGATCACGTGGCTTTGAGAGTTTCAATAGAATGTTTTGAGTTTTGTGGGTACTTCACATCAATCCTCAATAACATTTTCCAAACTTTTTCTCAAATATGGTGCCAAATTTTTTAATCAAATTTTGTCTTCAAATTGCGCAAACAACGCTTAAGAGAATGGTGGTCATTGCATGTCCGCTGAATTCATAGATTGTTTGAAAATTCAAAAACTGTAATTTTTTAGGGGGCGTCTTCCTACAACTGGAATATTTAAGACAGATTTTTTCCTTAACAGTACTATATGAAAGGGGGCTGGACATCATTTTTGTAGACCGCGTTTACACAATTGTAAATAATATTTTCATTTTTTGTAATAAATTCCAATTTTAGCTATAAATTCTCTATATTTTTATAATTTTGGCCTGAAATATTTGCAACTTTTACAATTTTACGTGTTTTGAGGTGTTGAGGCCTATTTAGTCCGCAATAGTAGTTACGGTTTACAATTATTAGTAATTAAAACGTTTCAGTAGTGTGTTCGTTATATCGACTTCGGTGAAGTACCCCGAAAATTACTTTAAATGAAAGCCAAATCTGTTCTTCCATAACGGTAAGAAACAATTTGGCCCTAACAGGCCTGTTTTTTTAATAAAAGAAGTTTAAATTAATATAGGCTTTTATGGAATATCTTTCACGGGCATAGTTTTGTTTAAGTCATTGAATAAGTTATACTGTTTATGTACATTTTTTCTTTATTCAATACGCAGTAATTTTTTTTAGGGATTATTTGATATTAAATGGTATATAACATACCTCGCCGGGCATTCGGAGGAGTAATTTATAAACAACTGCTCCTAAATTCATCGCAAACGGAAGTACTGACTCTCGACCGAGGAGTTACAACAACACCAGTTTGACTACATAAAACCCCTGTATCTTATCACCGCCACCATCTCGCCGTTCAACCCTGAAGTTCTCAAATATTGAGGCACTGTTGCGAAACCCGCAATTGCGTTTACCTGCAAATGGGACTAGCACCATATCTTTTACCGTCCCTTATTGCATAAGTAGAGAAAATTTTTTAAAATGGAGAGGTTTTTGAGAAAAAATTGCGTTAATTTCAAATGCAAATTAAGCAAAAGCACTCTATTTTTCAAAAAATTGTACATTTTCTCTTTTAAAGAGCTGATTTTGTACAACTAACTTTGTCAGATGCAAAAATCTTTATCTTAAATTTTGTACTTTTAATTTTTTTACTTTTCGGGAAATTGGTGTTTTCAACGAAAATGAAACTTGAACCATTTTCTTTAACATCCTTTGCACTATTTAATAACAAAGTTTAATCCAAAATTTGGAGGCTTTTTGAAAATTTTGAAAATAACCAAGGGCTTCAATGTACTCCCACGAATTAAAATATCGGTTTCACGTTCCAGAGGCTACAACATCACCCCGAAGAATGGGGAATATCAATTTTGGGACAAATCAGCTGAAACGGTTTATGCGCTAGCGTTGTGCCCAGACGGACACATTTTAGCGTCAATGGATTTTCGGTATGAAGGACGCATACAACATACTTTCTGTCTACATCATGTGTTAAGAGGATTTTTGTCTATATTTAGCAACTGGATCTATCCACTTTCATTAGCAGGACTCGATAATTAGGGGTTTTGTGTTGAAAATTCCCCGTTTTCCTGCGGACGATTACAATACTTTCTCTTCTTATGTTGTAAGTGCGAAAAAGTAAATTGAAAGTAGCTTTCCTAATGCCTCGCGGTCAGGCTGCTCCATGAAATGAAGTTTCTAACTTCTCACTAGGAGTAGAAACCAATAAAACCGTCACATTGAACAATTTCATCACATTTCCGCTCCACATATTTCTTAGAACTCACGATGTAGGTTAAGCAACTGCAGTTTTTACAAAACGATTCTTACTCCAAAAAAAATAAATAAATAAATACCAGCTACATGAAGCAGGAAATCCTACCAAACTAAGGAGGGGGTAACTTGTCAAGAACGTAGCGATGAAAATTTGCCCACGCAAGCATTAACACGCTTACATACTAACGAACTTCCGGCGACCTTTGAGGTCGTTTTTATCTATGAATTTTAATTTGAATGTGATTTCACCTCTAGGGTGACGGTCTGACTATTCTTGATATTGTCATAATTTTATAGTTGTCTTGGTCATTGTCGTGACTCGTCGAGGTAATTCAGTATTGAAGCTAGCACGTGGAGTCATACTTCTGTTTTAGTCTAGGTTCGGCAATTGTCACGTGGAAATTTGTCACATTCTGTGGTGCAAATTTTGTTTAATTGTCTCGATTGAGAAGCCAAGAGGAAGTCCTTTGATCGCCAGTTGTTCACTAGTCACGTCTCTGGCCAACAGGGAGGCAATGTGTCGAATGCTATTTGCCTACAGGTCAGTATGCGGTAACCTCATCCGGCTCTTCTTCTGACGTGTGCTACATCAGTTCTCGGTGTCATGAACAGTTCTGATCGGGTGCATTTTGCCGTCACCTGTCCGTTTCTGTATGTCATCAAGCCTTTCGTGAGCTCGTTTGTGCAAACGATGGAGTCTACGTGAATTTTGAATTGGCCAATTTTTGACCCGGTTATAGGTTTGAGATATGGAGAGTTTTGTTGGGAACTTGTCGTGTCAGTCTATGTAGGAGGATTTTCCTGACTTCAGGTATGTGTGTTCATTGATTGTTGTAAATGTGTTCATTGATTTGGGTCCCAAATGAAGAGTGAGGTGAAGACATTTTGTACAGGAGTGGTGTTTGAAGGCGTGGAGGTGTTTAAAGGCCTTTTTGTACTTTGTGGAGTCCGGAGTTCCGGATGCCTCGCATGGCGACCCTCCACGGGCAGAGGAGAAGCAGACGGCCACAATGCCAGGACGCTGCTGGTAGGCCTTGGCCCCGTCCGAGGCTGATGTGCCAGTACAGACAGACTGACGTCACTTTTGCCAAGGTGGGTGCTGTGAGAAGGCGGTGGTAAGTCAAGTTGCCGCGTTCGCCCGATGATCCACCAGCGGAGCCCCAAGGCGCCGGTCTTTGCAGAGGATTGGGCCCAGGACTTCCAATCCAAACCCACGTATAAAAGTCCGCGAGAGAGCATGATTGCCCGTCAGGTTGCCTAGAATCCGGCGATACTTCGATAGCGTCAAGGTGTATGCAGTGAGAACTCGGTGTGTGGGCTACGAGCAGGCTTCAGTCTGATCGGCTCACAGATAGTCACTTGGCTTTGTCATGGCAGTGATTGAACTCGTAGGTTATTGAGTAGGAATTTATCCCGGCGCAAAGAGTGTGGCGCTTAATTTAACACCTACGGTAGCCCGTACAGATCGTAGCTCTTAGCTGGCAGAGTGGCTCAATGCAGGTTAAATTGAGGAGACCCCGGTGGCGTGTTGCATTGCAGCGTATCAGGATTAGCCTAGTCAAATTAGCCAATTCGAGTGAAAAACACTATTTGAAACTTGGTATGAATGTTTCTCGGTACGTTTGCGAGGTAAGAGCAAGGATAGGGGGTCGATTAAAAGTGTTTTTTTTGTTCTTTTCATCTATCTCCGTCACTGTAAATCTTACCAAACATTTATGCTATTTACAAAAGTAAAATAGGACAAATTTATTACAAAAAACTTTATGTAATGTTTTGTAGTAAAACTAATTTTTGTAAGTTATAATCTAGAGAAATTCATGTTTTTGTTTACGGAAAGGACAGTTATTAAACATCTTTCTTATAAAAATGTTATTACATGTTTAATGCTCTTTTTGCTCAAAATATATCAACAATGTGATATTTTTCTATTTTGCGAAAAAAAAACATTTTACCGCTATCAAATCTCGTTTTGTACATAACACGAGTATCCGAGAGTACTGCGTCAGATATTACCTTATTTTTTTATTTATTTATTTAACGTCAAAAAACAGTTAAAACTGCGTATGACGTGACGTACCTCGAATACGAAAATTAATAATCCATAGTTTACCAAATATTTGTACTCGATTTAATAAAGGTTTGTGTGCACTGTTAAAGTATAAATTATATAAAAGAATAAACGAGTTTTCATATCGTAAAATGGAATTATTACACTTACGGCGTTCATACAGAGGACACAAAACGAGAGTATCAGTGACCGAACGATGTACGAGGGCAACATACGTCACGATCAGGTTCGTTACGTAAGTCGGTTTGAATAAAAAACTATTTCAGGGACAGTCTGAATGCAATTCGTGACTTTGTGAAATCGTTTTCCTAGAGAATATGAATGTATTGAAATTTGAAATATAATGAAGAACGAATACGATTGTTTTCGTTTTGTACACAATATTATATTCAACTGTATTCGTAATGAATATCGTTTTAATATAAAATTGTTACCGGGGTTATGTCAGAAGTCCTGGGAACCATTTGTTATCAGTCAATAGAGCTTGAGAATAACCGTCCTGGTTAGCCAAGGTCGTTAAAACTGTAGGCCGTAGTTTCCTCGCAGATTCTGTTTAAGATTGTAAAATGCCTATTTATGCTCACGTCCGCATTGTCCTTTAGTCCCATTTCGTCCATTTCCCCTCCCATGTTCGCTGCGCTCCTTTGTCCCATTTGTCGCCCTTTCTGTGGGCCCCCTTGGCTTATTTCGTCCCATGTTGTCCTGATGTCCATCTTTTCCCATTTGGTCCCAGTTATCCCAATTTGTCCCCCTGTCCCATTTTGTTCCTTGAAGTGGTCTGCAGACAGGGAGGACATCCTCAGATTGCATCGACTCGAGATGGCACGCATAGAAGGCTGCATCACGCACAGCTGATGGTATTCTGCGCCTTCCCCATTGTTGGCAAAGATGTGTAGACACCTTACGATGTGGGGGATTATTTTGATTGAAAGTTCGTAAGAGCATAAGTATTACGCGTTCTGTTTTGTTTCGCGCATATGAAATACGAATAAAACACCGGGAGTGGTAGCCCAGTGCATCAAATGATGTCACTGCAGCGCCTCTTACCGGGAGGTCCTATGTTCGAGTCCTGACGGTGGCAGGATTTTCGACAGCTAGATCGAATTCAGTCGCTGTCTGGAGGAGAATTCTAGCGGCCGGCTGGTCTGATCGGTAGTTTTCCGTGGCTTCTCCGATCAACACCAGGTGAATGCCGGAGCAGTACCCTACCAAACGGGCCACGGACCGCGCGCGATCTTTCCTTCCTCTTCCTTGTCCTATCCTCTCCCCTTACACACACTTACACTAACATGCACTACACTACCAGATATTCCGGGTGACCGATCGGGAGGTTAGAGCTTGTCCCGGCTGGGGCGGTGCCCCGCTGGTGGGAGAGTCCTGGTTAGGGGGAAACCCCACTAGCCGACGGTAGGTCGGCGCCGGATCTCGCCATCCAGCGGAGGAAGATCATCGCCATCTCCCGAGCAAAACATGCACTACACTAACGGGACTAATGACCAAAGCAGTTGACTAGCCCGGAAACAAGAAAAAATCAATCAATAATTTCATTTAATACGTGTGCACACCTTGCACAGCCGAGTTTCAGTACAATTTAGGTTATTGTAAACGTACATATTTTGCTTCATCGAGATTCATGCCACGCAGCCCATCTCAACCGGATGGCGAGTTCAGATATCAAAATCGCGTGATTGCATCCTGGAACTCAGCTGCGCAAGTTTCAACCGGCCCGTTCCAGCGATTCTCGCCCACGCCCCTTTTCACGTGCCGACTTCGGCGTCTTCCGAGAACTCCATTGCACCATGCAATTATTTTAATAAGGTAACTATATAAAGTGCATCCTAATTCGTAGAATTCAAAACTCTGTATGACCATGTGTTTTGCTTAACCCTCAGTTATTCGCGCTGGCGTACTTTGTACGCCACTGGAACTGTTATCACACTAGATGTCAGGTAACGTCAACGTGCGTTCTGACATTTGACCTAACCTCGCAGAAGGCATTCAGCTGCATTCTCCTCGATGCTCGGTTGCCTAAGATTTCTTACAGTGGCTAGACGACTGTATTCTCCTTGGAAACAGTCCGTTGGCGAACCCTCTACGCCGCGCGACCACCCTTGCGGGTTTTCGTTTTCTTTGAATTATCACAGGAATTTTTAAATTAATTGACATAATTAAACTCATTTATTCTGTTTTACAATAGAAACAGTACGGAGGTAAATAAGTTATCGGATAATCAGATATGTGAATTATTCATCAATATTTCGTCAAAAGACTGAATTTGCGATGCTGCTAGTGATTCTGAGAAGGAAGTTGCAGTGGTCGAGAGTGAACATGACACTTCTCCTGATGTTGTTAATGCTAATGATTATTCAAGCAGGGATTTAGAGTGTGGAGATGATGTCATTGGTAAAGTCAAGGTTACAAAGTGGAATAAAACACAGCTTGTCGGCAAATGTACAAAATCTCAAAGTCTTGATGATCAAGTATAATCACAACCAAATTAAGAAATTACTTTTACGTAAGAACATTTGCGTAAGAGCAAAATACTGTTCTACTACAATTATTACTACACTTACTATTAACTGGTTCTACAAATTTGCAAGCAACGAACATATTATTGAAGTCATCAAATACAGGAATTGTTCTGGAGACTAATATGCTAATTTTTATATTACTATTATTATTATTATTATTATTATTATTAAATTAAAATTGTAATATATATGCATTTCAAATAAAACTAAATAAAAATTATATCCAAATATTATTCAGGCCTTGCAGAGTTCATTTTCCTAACAAAATAGGCTTGGTGTACAAAGTACGTCGCGCGCGAACTAGTGTAACAAAACAATGTGCGAGTAACTAAAGGTTAAATAGCAATTTGCAAATACCTTAGTTGCAATCTTGCTATCACATGTACACTGATTGGTCAGTCCAAACAGGCCTCTGCAGGGGGGGGGGCGCGATGGCGTAAGCTGTCGTGGTCTCTGGTGGAGTGTCGTAGACGACCACCGGACCCTGAGTCTCGCGGGATCGCTCAAGTCGTTAGCTTGAAGCTGCAGGCAATGAGAAGGCGATGCTCCTGGAGACCGGGCGACAGGCCACCCACCAGTTAGGCCTATGGCGCGTCGACCTTTGAGTAGGATAGGGTGAAGGATGCTTTTCGAAGTACTTTGGATCCTACTTTAAAGTCCGGCGGGAAACTAGTTATCCCCGTCAGGTTGCTCCGGTACCGGCATTACCCACAACGTGAGCTGGCGGTAAGCATTGGGTAGACGGGATAGAGGCTCCGAGCCGTCTGGGCTTTAGTCCATGTAGTACCTAGTTGGGCTCTCGGCTTCGTCGTGGCAGTGGCCCAATACTCTGGGCAAAGAGGAGGGAACTTGATCCCGGCGCATTGTCAAGACTCCGGTTCTAGCCTGGATAGCTAGGAGCTCTGAGCTAGCAGGGTGGCCCCCACCCAGGAACTGTATGGGGAGGTTGCCGTGAAGGTAATATGCGTTCCGGTCTGGATCCGGCCATCAGCCTGTCGACGCTAACGCGGCGGCGGTGGGTGCAGACAAAAGCCCCATGAGGCAAAGGTGTCCTCTCCGAGGGCTTGTTCCCCTGAGGAAAAGAAACAGTGTGGAGTTGTAGGCCACACGGGGGTTCGTACTAGTCCAAACAGGCAGCTCAAAGATTCAGCCAGCCACTCCGCGCCGTAACATCTGCAGTCAGTCGAGAGAATACCATCGTTGCAGCTGCTCCGCGGGGCATGAAGCTCCTACTCAATTTCTCATAATTTCTTCACATTGAAATGTGTTCAGTGCAGGCGTGTGCAATACTCGTTTGATTGATTGATTTTTTCGTGTTTCCGGGGGTGTCAACCGCTTTGGTCATTAGTCCCGTAAGTGTAGTGCATGCTATTTTTCTAGAGAGATGGCGGTGATCTTCCCCCGCTAGATAGCGAGATCCAGCGCCGACCTACCGTCGGCTAGTGGGGTTTCCTCCTAACCAGGACTCTCCCACCAGCGGGGCACCGCCCCAGCCGGGACAAGCTCTAAGCTCCCGACCGGTCTCCCCGAACATGTGGTAGTGTAGTGCATGTTAGTGTAAGTGTGTGTGTGTAAGGGGAGGGGATAGGACAAGTAAGGGGAAGGACAAATCGCGCGCGGTCGGTGGTCCGTTTGGTAGGGTATTGCTCCAGCATTCGCCTGGTGTTGATCGGAGAAACCACGGAAAACTACCGATCAGAGCAGCTGGCCGCTAGAAAATCCTGCGCCGTCAGAACTTGAACCTAGGATATCCCTGTCAGAGGCACTGTAGAGACATCAGTTGATGCATTGAGCTACCGCTTCCGGTTGCAATACTCGTAGTTAAGTATATTCAACGCTGAACTGATTAATCTTATTTCCATTGTCGAGGTACATCATTGTGTCATACTTTTCGTGGTTGCCAGCTCGCAACTATTTTACAACTCCTTCACATGGCTATGTGTTCGATACACGCATGTGTAAGATTGCTAATTTGGCATTTCTCAGTCTCTCGCCAGACGCAGAGCCGAGCGGACGTGTTTTGCTAAGCGCTCTACCTGCTGCAGTATGGTGTCGACCGAGCAGTGGCGCGCGGCTATCGGCCGCTGGGTGAGGGGCTACCTGCCGCGCGGTGGCGGTGCCCGGGGGACAGCGCAGGGGCTGGGGCTCCTTGCGAGCGTGCTGGGCGCGGCGGTGATGGCGATGTTATTGGCGATCGGAGGGGTGGAGCTGAATCCCGGCCCCCCTACTAACGTCGATATCATCTAAACTATCAATAGAAACCACAAGGAACTTATTGATAGAATCGATGTGTTGCAGACTAGGGTTACGTCGGCAGAGGCTTCAGTGCAGTCGCTGCAGACAACCAACGAGCGGCTGGCTCGCAAGGTGGATTACCTTGAGAACCAGTCGCGGCGTAACAATATCATTGTTACTGGCATCCCAGAGCAGCGGAACGAGTCTTGGGCGGACTCGGAGAGATGTATTCTGGATCTAGAGGAGCAGCTGGGTGTCAGGCTGGAGCTCCAGGATATCGAGCGCGCGCACCGGACCGGGCGGCGGCGCGAAGGACAGCCGCGTATGATTGTGGCCAAGCTGGCCTCATTCAGAAAGTGGAAGGAGCTGCTGCGTGCAGCCCGGGAGTATCTCTCCCAGAATGGCAGGATGCGCGTCCGTGAGGACTTCAGCTGGGCAGTGCGGCAAACGCGTAAGGCGTTAATTCCGCATTTACAGGAGGCGAAAGCGAGCGGAAGGCAGGCGTCGATTCGTTTCGACAAGCTTGTTGTGGCAGGGCGCAGCTACGTTTTGGCTGAGCTGGCGGCCCGTCCGCGGGCGTGGGAGGGGGCGGGGCGACGGGGTCCCGTGAACTCTGCGAGGGGACAGAACCCCAGGAGGGCGGACACCCCCTCCGGGCAATCGGGCGCCTCTTCGCGGCCGCCCCCACCCGCGCCTTCGGCCGTGGCCGCGGCCGCGCCTGCGGCTGCGCCTCGTGCTGGGGCGGTGCGGACGACCTCCGACCCCGCGGCATCGCGGCGGAGGCGGTCTCGTTCGCGTTCGCGTCGGCGGTCGCGTTCGCGTTCCCGCCGGAGCTCACGGCACTCGGCGAGTCCCGGGCGCTTCGCGGCAGACAGCCTGGAGCGAGGACCTCTTACGAGGGCGAAGGCCGCAGCAAACATGCAGCAGCAGGAAGCTCGCGGTGAGTCGGGACCCAGCAGGTCGCCAAATAGGCATGAATATGCTTTAAGAATAGGATGTTGGAACATCAAAGATCTAGGCTCTAAGCTCGGAAATCAAGACTTCCATGGGTACATAAATACATTTGATATAATCGGTCTCGTAGAAACTTGGTAGAAGGAGGGTGAAACGTTAAATGTGGCTGGTTTTACAGCCATATGCAAAAATAAAAAACGTAGATGGGAAAGGGGTAGGTACCCGGGGGTGTTGCGTGCATATTTCGGGCTGGGTTAATGCAATTTATTTATGAAATTACTACAAACTCGGATAATTTCCTTTGTATTAGACTAGTAATGCAAAATACAGACATCGCCATTGTATTGTGACGTACTAGGATGACAAACACAGACGACTGTTCTGATTGATATTTACAATATATTTACAGAATATTTAAATTAATGTACAAAGATTATAATACAAAAATCTAACCCCTTGGCAACCTTTCAGTTCTCTTAGCCGCGAAACCCCGCGACCGTCCCTAGGCCTCGCCCAGAACCACTGCTTCGGAAGCAGCAAAAACAACGCGAGGTGCGAAGCTGTCGGACACCCGGAGTCCCGTAACTACACCAGTTACATGGCCTGTCGCCAAACCGATCTTCGAGCTGAAGATCACGTGCAATGATAACACTGGAGATACCTCTCGTCTTTCGACACCCTGCGTATCCCGCGAGGCGCCTGTCCGCGCAGCCTTAAATATCCGTCGGCTTGCCCCCACCCTACAAGCAGCGGGCGTCATACGGCTCGCTGGCCAGCCTTTCCAGGGCTGCAACCGACATCTCTTAAACTCGTGCCCGCGCGCGTCCTTTTCTCCCAGTTATTTGCGTACGGGGATTTTCCAGCTGGCGCGGCGTGGCGGCGTGGCGCCGCCGTCTTAAACCCCCATTCTACATCCGGCTTAGGACGGGTTTCCCCGAAGTGGCCCGACGCAGCGGCGCCTGACCACGCGACGCTACAGTATTTATGTACCGTCACCCACAGGGCTCGCGTTATTATTCTCCAGAAGCTTTTGGCGAAATCAATAATTTCTTAGACTCGTTGAAGCAAAGGTATCCGAGTACTGATTTACTAGTCTTAGGTGACATGAATGTTCGAATTGGCCATGAGCAGGAAGTATTTTCGGAGTTCGATCGGCAAGAAGCGAGAGCTAATTTTAGAAAAAGCAGACTCAGTCATCAATAATGATGGTCAGAAATTAATAGAATTATGCGAGAGATTTAATCTCGAAATCTTAAATGGCAACTATGGACAGGATACTGAAGATGAACTAACTTTTATTAGTGGGAATGGAGGTAGTGTAATAGATTATGCTCTGTTGTCTCATGAAAGAATAAACAATTTATTAGATTTTGGAATCGAATTACGGGCAGAATCCGACCATTTGCCTGTGTGCGTTCATTTAGCAGTAAATGCTACTGAACTGCCACCGGCAGTGGAGCGGGCGGGAGCAACGAACGTCACAATAGCAAGACGACCGTTTGTATGGAAAGAGGAAAAGTGACAGGAATTTGCAGAGTCTATTCTTTACTCGGCAGGGTGGGCACGTGAGGAGCGGTTACCGGAGAGGCAAACAAAGAATTTAGAAAGGCGACTCTATCGCGCAGGGAAGGGCATGCGAATGTGGGGGAGAGGAGGAAGGGTACTGACCCAAGGGTGGTTTAGCGAGGAGTGTCGGGAGAACAGGCGTGAAGCAATAGTAGCCGTAAGGATGTTCAGAAACAGGGGAACTGCGGAAGCGAGAAATAGTTACTTGTTATTACGTAGGCAATACGAGTGCACAATTAAGAAATCGAAGAAATCTTGGCAGGAGAGTGAGACAGCAAGAATAGAGGCAACTTTAAGAAACGATCATAATAAATCAATTTGGGACGTTATAAGATCTCTGCGTAATAAAAGAAATGTATGTAATGTAATTTCATCAGACGCGTGGGAGCAGTACTTTTCACGGGCGCTCGCAATAGCGAATATTGAAACAGGGCTAGATATTATCACTGACCGGGGTGTCCCTGAATTAGACGAACCTATAACCTGGAATGAAGTAAACAGGGCTATGCTAGCCATGAATAATAATAAGGCAGGCGGCGCGGACGGCATTCCGACAAAATTTATTTCGGAATTGTGGCACATAGACCCAGAGAGTATTCTGAATTTATTTAATGCAATAGTTGATTCCGGATCGTATCCAGAAACGTGGAGTAGAGCGATCCTCCAATCGGTCTTTAAGAATAAAGGGGATACGAATTGTCCACAAAATTAGGAATTAGTCTTCCACGGAATTCCACGGAATTACACGGAATTCCACGGAATTAGTCTGTTACCAGCGCTAAGCAAACTATTCTGTAAAATACTCAACGGGCGACTGAGTGAATGGGCGGAAAAGTACAGTAAAATATCAGAATTGCAAGCAGGCTTTAGGAGAGGCTTCGCGACCACCGACAATATCTTTGTGTTAGATACCCTAGTAAAACAGGCGCTTGCGCGTAAACGGGACCACTTATATTGCAGTTTTGTAGATTTCGAAAAGGCTTTTGACTCTATCAATAGGGAAGCTTTATGGCAAAAACTAAATGAGCTAGGCGTCTCACGTAAAGTTTTAAAAGTGTTGCAGAGCATGTACGAAGACGTAAATTTCTGTGTCAGGTGCGGTGATGGAAGTACAACGCGAAAAATAAAATCGACAGTAGGAGTAAGACAGGGCTGTCCTCTCTCACCGCTATTGTTTATCTTCTTTATAAACGATTTATTGACGTGGTTACAGGAAGCGGATACATCTGCGCCGGAAATTGAGGGCCTGTACATTCCCGGACTACTATATGCTGATGATTTAGTTTCATGTTCGGAGACTATTGACGGCTGACAGAAAAGTTTAAATATCCTAGAAATGTATAGTGAAACATGGGGACTAAAAGTAAATATTCAAAAAACGAAAGTAGTTGTCTTCAAGAATGGATTTATCTGGGGTAACAAAGAGAAATGGTATTACGCTCAGGAGGAGATCGACCGGGTCAAAAGATTTACATATCTTGGGGCAAAATTTTCCATGAATGGGGGATGGAATAATCACATAGTGGCGGCGCACAGTAAAGGAAGAATTGCGCTCAAAGAAATAGTTTGCGCAGTGCGCAGGGTTCCGGAATTGCCTTTAAAGGTGTGCGATACAATGTTTAAATCGCTAGTTCTCCCAGAAATGAATTATGGGGCAGAAATCTGGGAAGTGGATAGGATAGATCGACTAAAAAGCATCGAAATAGATTCAATTTCTTATTAGTCAATTTCTTATTTTTCAATTCAATTCGATTATTTCAAATTAATTCTCGGAGTCTCTAGATTCGCAGCAAATGCCGGAGTCCTAAGAAAGGTCGGTAGTGTAGGAATTTGGAAGGATTTTAAAATGAAACCCATTAAACTTTGGATTAAATTAGCAGGTGAACAGGCTGACACACTTATACATAGATGTTTTCGAGTGCAGTTACGGGGAAGCAACCAACGCCACTGGTTGTATAAAATTAAACTGCTACTGGAACGTTCAGGTCTGGGAGACGTTTCTCCGGAGATGGTGGGAAATAGGGGAACACGTGAGATAGAACTGCTAATTTCGGATAGACTTGCGGATATTAAAAGTCAAGAGATCCTGGCAGCAACGGCCGATAAACGTTCGCTAGTTGCGCAAATTCACGCGAGTCCGTTATGGGGGTGCGAACGTTACGTACACACACTGCGAAAGGACGCAAGAGGGGGATACGCTTGGTTCAGGGTCGGGGGGTGGATGCAACGTAGATTAAAGGACTCTGATGGTAATGGCATCTGTGTGCTTTGCGGTGATAGGGAAGACTGGATCCACATCCTTTTAATTTGCTGTGCGACCGAAACTTGGAGAGGAAAATGGATGGGAATGGGAAATTACTACTTTCAACATAGGAACGTAACGCTCGCCCAAAACATTTTAGGTGATAAAAGATCTAACTTCATGAAAGAATTAGGAACATTTCTAGGAAAGGTTCGGACCATTAGAGAAACTGAAATTAGGGAGTGGGAAAACAGCACTGGTTAGTACGAGCAGAGCCTAGACTGGAGAGAAATCAATAATAAGTCAATAAACTAACAATAATTAAGTTAGTAAGTTATGTGTCATAAGTTGTAGTCAATTGTTAGGTATAAGTAGATAAATAAGTCAATAAAAAAAGATATTAATAATTAAAATAAATTAAATAAATTAAAATTAAATTAAATTAAAATAAAATAAAAGGAAACGGTTAAAATAAAACACATTAGGGGGCGAAGGGAAGTGGGAATCGGAAATGTTAGGGCAGAGGCGTTGGTGCGGACGATTTTCTGTGGTGCTGTTTGTTTTCAGGTGCTGAGGAGGCAAAACACTGGAAGAAGAATGCCTGACGCCCGCGCCAAATAAATAAATAGTTTAAAAACCGGATAGATTAGCATGTACTCAGCTTCTGACGGCAGGTTTTTCCCCCTTCAGGGGTTTTTTCCTCAGCCGTACCTTATGGTCTCTTTTCCGCGGCATTGATGCGATGAAAAGACCATTTGGGGTGAATACCAGAATACGAAAGGTTACAACGCGGTAGAATGTAGGTATGGTAATGGCTTAAAGGCCTTCGGCCTAGCCACTTAGCATCACGTTCTCTAATTTGTATGTAATAACTACCTATTAAATAAAAGAATAATTTGGCATTTGAATAATTCAACGTGTTCTACAACAAACTATCACTATGATTAATTGTCCGGACTCGAACTTCTCACATCGCATGTGAATATGCAATGCAAAACTTAATTCACTCTCGTGGTGATTATTCATTCTATTCATGCGTATAGCACAGCGTACTCTATTTTTAACCATTGACTGTACGTGCGGGCAACCACATACCGAGCTTATTATCTTCTGATGATCATCGATGTGGTAATTATTTTCCACCGGTAGCGGTAGCTCAGTGCATCAACTGATGTCACTGCAGCGCCTCTAACCGGGAGGTCCTAGGTTCGAGTCCTGACGGCAGCAGGATTTTCGACACTAGCTGTTCAGCTAGGTCGAATTCAGCTGCTGTCTGGAGGAGAATTCTAGCGGCCGGCTGCTCTGATCGGTAGTTTTCCGTTCCTCCGATCAACACCAGGCGAATGCCGGAGCAGAACCCTAACAAACGGGCCACGGACCGCGCGCGATCTGTCCTTCCTCTTCCTTGTCCTATCCTCTCCCCTTACACACACACTTACACTAACACGCACTACACTACCACATCTCTCGGGAGACCGGTCGGGAGCTTAGAGCTTGTCCCGGCTGGGGCGGTGCCCCGCTGGTGGAAGAGTCCTGGTTAGGGGGTGACCCCACTAGCCGACGGTAGGTCGGTGCCGGATCGAGCCATCCAGTGGAGAAAGATCACCGCTATCTCCCGAGAAAAAACATGCACTACACTAACGGGACTAATGACCAGAGCAGTTGACGCACCCGGAAACATGAAAAAATCAATCAGTAATTATTTTCCGCTGCTGCAGGCCTGCTAATAACACGGCGGGTCGCCCGGCTTCTGCGAGTTCAGCTGGCGTCATCACGCTCCGTGCCTGCGTTCACCTCTGGGCCAGCGGATCATCATCAGGTTCAAACATTTCTAAGTCCAATATTTATATTTTTAATCCAAATATTCTATGTATTTTTCTGAAGCACCCTGCCTGGGTATCTTTAGTTGTTAGTTATTATCTTATCTTGTCAATATTGTCTTCAAACATTGAACATGTATGACGAAATGAAGTTAAAAAAATGATTGTATGTACTATGTTACATAAAAACCCTTGAAAGATATAATATTGTCGAACAATGATAATAAAAACTATAAAAAAAAGAAGCAAGTCATCATGACATCACTGCGCCGACTAGCCCGGCACGGCTTCCTGTCTCCCAGCGTAAAAATTGCCAGGTCTTCTCTTACAGAATCACATGTTAATACTGCCTTGAATTCTTCACAAATGTTCAATTTGTTCAAGACAATCATAAACTGACAATCTCAATGTTCATAATGATCAATTATAGCATACCATGCTTGCGATCAGTTATACCAGTCATATATCATCATTTCATTGACCTATGATTTGATATATCGTCCTAAAATTACCAATTAGTTCTCTTTGTAACAACGTCATAGATCAATCTTATGCATCACAATTCAAATCTGTGTTTTCTGATTTCTAAGTAATGGAAACAAAGAATCCTGAAAATACCCAATTTCAGGAGCGGATGGTACCTGTCCGTTCAAACCAGGTGCTGATTTTCAATAAAGGTAAGTTGGTTGGTTGGTTGGTTTTTCGTGTTTCCGGGCGCGTCAACTGCTTCGGACATTAGTCCCGTAAGTGTAATGCATGTTTGTTCTCGGGAGATGGCGGTGATCTTCCCCTGCTAGATGGCGAGATCCGGCGCCGACCTAACGGCTAGTGGGGTTTCCCCCTAACCAGGACTCTCCCACCAGCGGGACACCGCCCCAGCCGGGAGTAAAACCTTGTCCTAAGTGGAAATTTTCGTTAACAAATTTGGAGCTCTTCCTACGACGTTTAAGCATTCAGATTTAAATGAGAAATTTAAGGCTCTTTTTCACACAATATTTTTGAGTTTTCGAAAAACTTCATTAGAAGAACTCACAAATGCAATAGTTTTCACAAATCGGTGGGAATGTGAATATTAACCGCGTGAAAGATATTTCAAAATATTTACATTTATGTATATTTTTTTTAAAACTTTACCTTTATAATGAACATTACGTCAAAATAAACAGTGCAATCAGCACTACCTGTCAGAAAAGTTTGAAGAAAAATGAAGCAGTTTTAGAGAAAATGACATTTGAGCGTTTCTTAAAATGCGAAAAATTCAGCTCATTTTCACAAAAAACTTGAATTTTCGATAAACTTCAAATGGCATTATTTAAAGCAAATGTAATCATAAATACAATCATGTGAACAAATTGCCACTAATGAAAATATTAATGACGTGAGACACAAGTCAAAAAATTACATTTATGTATTTTGAAAAAAATTAATAAAATACAAAAAGGTATTTATATAACTCTATAAGAGTACAATTAGCACTATTCCAACTGATTGTTTAAAGAAAACTTTTGAAGCCGTTTTTTGAGAACATCTTATTTTACTTTTTTGCCTTCCGAATACTTCATAAGAAAAAGTTGTCTATTCGGGCGCCGGAAAACGGCAAATTTTCTCCAGAAAAACTCTTATTGCCGGGCTGTGGTAACAAAATAGTAGATAAATCCTGTTACTAAATTTAGAAAAAAATCCTCTAACACATGGTGAAGCCAGAATCCATATTTTATTTGTTATTGACACCGAAAATTCAAGTCCCTATATCTGTCTGTCTCACTGTGTCTGTCTGTCTCACTGTGTCTGTCTGTCTCACTGTGTCTGTCTGTCTCACTGTGTCTGTCTGTCTCACTGTGTCTGTCTGTCTCACTGTGTCTGTCTGTCTCACTGTGTCTGTCTGTCTCACTGTGTCTGTCTGTCTCACTGTGTCTGTCTGTCTCACTGTGTCTGTCTGTCTCACTGTGTCTGTCTGTCTCACTGTGTCTGTCTGTCTCACTGTGTCTGTCTGTCTGTCAGTGACTGACTGACGCTGTCTGTCTGTCTGTCTGACTGACTGTCTGTCTGTCTGACTGACTGTCTGTCTGTCTGACTGACTGTCTGTCTGACTGACTGTCCGTCTGTCTGTCTGACTGACTGTCCGTCTGTCTGTCTGACTGACTGTCCGTCTGTCTGTCTGTCTCTGTCTGTCTGTCTGACTGTCCGTCTGTCTGTCTGTCTGACTGTCCGTCTGTCTGTCTGTCTGACTGTCCGTCTGTCTGTCTGTCTGACTGTCCGTCTGTCTGTCTGACTGTCCGTCTGTCCGTCTGTCCGTCTGTCCGACTGTCCGTCTGTCCGACTGTCCGTCTGTCTGACTGTCCGTCTGTCTGACTGTCCGTCTGTCTGACTGTCCGTCTGTCTGACTGTCCGTCTGTCTGACTGTCCGTCTGTCTGACTGTCCGTCTGTCTGTCTGTCCGTCTGTCTGACTGTCCGTCTGTCTGACTGTCCGTCTGTCTGACTGTCCGTCTGTCTGACTGTCCGTCTGTCTGACTGTCCGTCTGTCTGACTGTCCGTTTGTCTGACTGTCCGTTTGTCTGACTGTCTGACTGTCTGACTGTCTGACTGTCTGACTGTCTGACTGTCTGTCTGACTGTCTGTCTGACTGTCTGTCTGACTGTCTGTCTGACTGTCTGTCTGACTGTCTGTCTGACTGTCTGTCTGACTGTCTGACTGACTGTCTGTCTGACTGTCTGACTGTCTGTCTGTCTGTCTGT